>CABHPP010169229.1:0-33021 GCA_902168425.1 Peromyscus attwateri | reverse complement strand
AAGTCTGCGGGAGTGGGAGAGGTGTTGAAAGAGCTTGGTGCTTTTTTATCTTTACCATTGAAGTTTCTGGTTTTTGCCTCTTCCTAAATGAGTCATTATTTTTTAAAAAAAGGAACCTATCTTGGGGAGGGAGTAGGGAGACCGCTGCCGAAGGTGGTGGAGGCCTCGGTGGAGCCGGCAGTCAGGTGACTGAGGTTACAACTGGACCACCCCGCCCCTGCTTCTGGTTCTGGAGTCCTGGCCTTACAGGCGTGTGCCACCACACCCAGTTTACTTGGTGCTGGGGATCGAACCCAGGGCTTCGTGGGTCCCAGTCAGGCACTCTCCTGACCAAGCCACGCCCCCAGCCCCTGTGAGCATTCTTTCTATGTTTCTCATAAATTTCCTGTTGGGGCGGGTGTGCGAGCCCAGCATGGAGCGTGCACCTCACCAAGGTCGGTAGCCTCTCCAGCACCTGTCCTGGGCTGGTCCGTTTGTCCCCCTCGCTGCCTCTGTCAGCTGCCTCTGTCATCGTTTGCCTCTGTCATCTCTGGGAAGCCCTCTGCGGCTTCTGCGCTTGCTTTCATGAGTGCTGAGAGAGGACTGTTGTGGAAGGAGGGAGGGACAACACGAAGTGGGTCCCTTATGTAAGGCCAGGCACCGTGAAGGGTGCATTTATATACTCCTTGTTTTATTCAGGCCTTACATTAACTCATGCGGGACCAGAGTCAAAGAGGCGAGGCCAGCTACCGAAGAAGAGCTGCTGGGTGCCAAGGCTGGCCTCGTTTCCACCCCAGTTTTGACTCTTGAGTTCCTGTGACTTCAGCCAAGTCAGGAGGAGCATGCCTCCCCGTCGTAGGTTAGGGTAGATCTTGGTTTCCTTCCAGGCATCTTAGCAGACAGTGTTGCCTTGACCACCATCAGATTCTCTCAGGTTTGTGTTGTTCAGGGCCGCCCTTCTTTATGTGGGAGGGGTTGATGATCCTAGGCATTCTCCCCGCGCAGCTCCTGGGATCCCGGCTTGGCTCCCTGTGGCCCATGCAGACCAAAGTGACGCTGAATGAATCTGATTTCCAGGATGTAGTGCGTTCCTCTTCCAGCACGTGGGCACCCAGCGCTGACTACCCCGGTGCCCACCAGCTCCTTCACTCAGCTAGCCTGCTCACGTGGAAAGTGCTTTCTTTGAAGAAAGCAGAAGGCGGGGCATTGGCGTGTCTTTGAGCACGAGTGAATAGGCAGCTAAGGAAGAATACTGGGGCTTTGAATCCAGAGTGAACAGGATGAGGCAGAGGGGGGCAGCCGAGGCCGCCTCTGCCTTCTCCCCTTCCCCATTGGTATGGCCGCTAGCAAGTGCCGGGCTGCACAGAAAAATAGACATGCCTGCAGAAGGCCAGTGTCCTGCCTGCATCCATCCCAGTTCTGCTTTCTGAAAGTCCTTTGAAATTACACCTCACGAGCATCACAGCCGCTCTGTGGAACCATTCCACACCGTACAGCAGTGGGCAGTGTCGGATCGTGTGTGTGTGTGTGTGTGTGTGTGTGTGTGTGTGTGTGTGTGTGTGTAGATGTGTTGCCTGTATGCATGTCTGTGCATCATGTGCCCTTGGGGCCAGCAGAGGATGTCATATCTCCTGGAACTGGAGTTACAGATGGTTGTGAGCACCATGGGGGTGCTGGGAGCTGAACCCCAGGTCCTCTGGAAGAGCAGCCAGTGCTCCGAGCTGCTGAGCCATCTCTCCAGCCCTCGAAAGTGTTTCTTAATAAAGCTGCAGTTGTCCTGGTGGAGGTGTGTGCATGTATGGAGGGTGTTGTAGTCTATATGGGCAGATAGAACATTTACCCAGAAAAGCTAAATGCAATACACTCAAAGGAGGTGGTGAGCGGGCTGTGTGGGGCCCTGAGGAGACCAGAGAAGGCCCAGTAAACCAATGAATTGTAGGGCTTGCTCAGCAGGGCCTCCCGAGAGGGCCAGGAAGGACAGAACTTCAGGAGAGCAAAGTACTTATCACTGGGACTTGAAAGAGGTACTGAAGAGGGCTGGGAGGGTGAAGTTAAGGATTGGGTGATGCAGAAGTGCCTCCCAGAAACAAGATCTAAGAAAGGCTTGTGTGCCGTTTGCAGAGAAAGGATGGCTGTGGAGTTTGGAATTTTGCTGTAATGGTGAGCCAACCAAACCAGTTGGATAATGGGATCAGTTAAAATAATACCTGGTGGAGTTTTACCTGGGTGTGTGTATAGTAAAAGGGAAGGCTGGGAGGTGACCTCAGAGACACGGATCATGTTGGACTATTTTTCCTGTATATGTGGTGTGCATGTGTGTTAGGGTCTCCAGAACCCGCTTCCATGCAGCGGACAAGGCAGTACACACCTGAAATCCCAGCACTCACAGTGAGGTGAGAGGTGGAGACTGGCGAACCCTCAGAGGCTGCCAGCCCAGCTGGCCTGGCCTTCCGTCTACGAGGTGGAAGGTGAGGGCTGGCAGCCGAGGTTGTCCCTGACCTACGTGTGTCCTGGCACCGGCACTCACACACATACACAAACACACACACAGATCCAAACCCAGGTCTCTGCACTCACTGCTGTCTCCCCAGTCCCCATAGCGTTGAATTTTAAGAATGAAACACTGAGGACTCACAGCAGGAAGGTTTCGATCCCCAGTGTGCCTCTGTGAAAGTTACTTTAAAACTGCTCTTTGCCTTCTGTGAAAATCTCTGAAAGGAGACTCAAATGCTTCACAGGACAGTTGTGTGAGGATTTCGACTTCTGGCACCCCCAGCTCTTAGTAGGTGCTTTAAAAAAATGTGTGCTGCCCCTTAAGGTTAGAGCCATGGTTTTTGTGAGCAGGTGGAATCGGGCAATGGAATGTGAAGCGTGCCTGTGGGAATCCTGGGGAAGTAACGCTTCACAGACTGTGTGGCCCTCCAATAGAGTTTCAGAAGCATCGTAGACCCAAGCTGTTGAGAACCCCATGGTCATGCAGGTTGTGTCCCTGCCGAAGCAAAACCACCACTTCTAGCCGAAACTATGTCTCAGGGTTGCAGGCTGCAGAGGCTATCACAGGAGTCCTGCTTTGGGGTGTATTGTAGAATATTATTTTAAGGTGTGTTACTTTTGCTTATGTTGCATTTGTTTAACTCTGAAGCTGTGTTAGTTACTATGACTGTCTAAAACACCTGATGGTCTAATAAAGAACTGAATGGTCACTAGTGAGGCAGGCAGAGAGGATAAACAAGGAGAAATCTGGGAAAGAAAAAGAGGTAGCCAGAGAAGGAGGAGGGCTCCAGGGACCAGTCACCCAGCTACACAGCAGGCCACGGAGTAAGAGTAAGATTTACAGAAGTAAGAGAACGGGAAAAGCCCAGAGACAAAAGGTAGACGGGAAAATTAAAGTTAAGAAAAGCTGACTAGAAACAATCTAAGCTAAGGCCAGGCATTCATACGTAATAATAAGCTTCCATGTGTGATTTATTTGGGAGCTGGGTGGCAGGCCCCCCCAAAAGACCAAAAACAACCAACAAGGTGGGGGGGGGGGCTGTGCTTATGGGATACCAGGCTACGAGGTGTGCCACACCACCCCCACCTGCAGTGAACTCCCTCCCTGTCTGCTAACCGCACTCTAGACAGAGCCGAGCTACATTCACTCATTGGGAGGCCTTCCAGCAGCGGCTCCTTGGACCTGCCACACTGCCCCCATCTGCACCCCAGTCTCCTCCCCTGGGAAGAAATGGCCCTCTTCCTACATTGGACTCCTTCCCATGCACCAGTCCTTGGCCTGCACTGGACCTGGGACCTCACCCCTTGTGTCTCACAGTGGCCCTCGTTTGGACAGACAGACCAGTGTCTTCCAGCTTTATTCCTTTGCTGTTGCCTGTGAGAGATGAGTCTGGCCCACAGTAGGCTCTGGGTAGAGCGTGCAGCAGATGGCTCCTGCCTTCTGTAGAGACTGTCCCTCCGAGGCCTCTCTGGGGCCTGTGTTGCCACACTGATAGAGCATCAGGTCTTATCGTTCTGAATGCGACTATTTTTGACACCGGGGGACAACTTCCTCCTTCACAACCCTCGTCTCTTTGTTTCTTTGATCCACAATAAATCTCGCAGCTGTTCCACAGCACCTACTGTGCGCCACAGTCTGGAACAGTACAAGGCTGGGTCCAGGGAGACGGTCACTGCACTGACTGCGCCGCCAGCTGCTGGGGTCAGAGTGGCAGGCAGCAGGGGTGCTGAGAAATGACCCAGCTTCAGACGTGTTTTGAAGTTAACAGTGACATCATTCACTGGTGGGTTAAACATGGAACTTGAAGGCCAGAGGCTGGGCTGAGTACTCGGGGTTACGGCTTGACTAAGCCAGAGTGGAGTTTACGTTTGCTTCTAAGTGCTGCCCTGCCCCAGGGACCGTCCTCAGCAGCGAAGTGGGTCGTCCTCTAGAACGGCCCGTCTGCTGTGAGTTCTCCAGAGCTTACCCCTGCCTTCCCCCCCCCCCCCCAGCCTCACCCTCGTGGTTGCTACCGTGCCCATGTCGGGGCCAGATCTCCTGAACGTGTTATTTGGGTTACTTCCACAGGCTCTGGCTCCGGAGAATGCTGAGGGAGGAAGACACGGGAGCAAGGCGACCCTGAAGGAGTCACCGGCCGTCTTAACCCTGAAACAGGTATTTTTCTCTCAGACTCTGCAGTCAGATCATGAGATGGCAAGGGACCCGTGGTTCTGTGTTTGACGCCTGTTGTGGACAATGCCCAGGAAAGGCTGTGGCCCTGGACTCCCACAGGGTTTTGGAAAACTGTCTCTAGGAAATGGTCAGTGGATGCACACATGAGTTTTTAATGTTGGCTGAAGTAGGGTAGTGGGTATCCTACCTTGCCTGTTTTTTCAGAGTTTTAAACAGCCAAGGTGAAAGGATATCTGTGGACTGAGCGCCTGGGGCTCTCAGAAGGCACTGTGGTGACTGGGTATGTGTTAATGTAGTCTGATGGGTAATCTTAAAGGCTTTATTTTATTTGTGATTATGTGTAAACTTGTGTGTCTATGTGTGGATTTGTGCGC
Source organism: Peromyscus attwateri (assembly GCA_902168425.1). NCBI lineage: Eukaryota > Metazoa > Chordata > Mammalia > Rodentia > Cricetidae > Peromyscus > Peromyscus attwateri. Next base: position 28,002 of record CABHPP010169229.1, on the reverse strand, counting down.
ATGATTGTAGTGCCCATGGCAGCCAGAAGAGGGTGTGGTATCCTCTAGAGCCGGAGTTAGGGCAGCTGGGGTGTAGTGCTGAGAGCCAAACTCTGGTCTTCAGCAAGAGCAGTGTGTGCTCTTCATTGCTGAGCCACCTCCGTGCCCTGGTGGTTAATGAATATCAACTCAATGCCATGTGGAGTGAGCTTGGAGACACACCTCTGTGAACGCCTCTAAGGCATTTCCCCAAGAAGTATAACTGAGAAGGAGAGTTTCATCTTGAATATGGATGCTGCCGTCCCATGAGCTGTGGTACCAGGCTGAATCCAAAGAAGAAAGAGAGGAACATGACATCCCCATCTTGATACTTGGGTGATAGAGGCAGGAGGATTAGGGGTTCAGGGTCATCTTCAAGGTCATCTTGAGTTCAAGGCCAGCCTGGACTATGTGAGACCCTTTCTGAGTTGGGGAAATGGAGAGGATGAGAGAAACATCAGAATTTGTTGGGTTCTGCTTCCTGGCTGGGCCCACAATGTGCCCACCCACCTCCTGCCTCCTGACCCAGGAGTCCCAGCAGCTCTGAACAGCTCCAGGGTTTGTCAGCTCTGGCCTGGGAGCAGGTCTCATCCCTTTCTCCCTCTAGAAAATAGGCACATGGCTACAGTTCTTTGCCAGGTCTCCCACAGGAGCTGCCAGAAGGGGCCACAGGCTTGTGTGTAAACAGAGCCTCTAACTCTGGAGGAGTCTTCGTTTTCTTTTCTGTGTATGGGTATTTTGCCTGCTTGTATGTGTGTGCTGCGTGCGTACCTAGTGCCTGAGGAGGTCAGATGAGGGCGTTAGATCCCCTGGAACTAGAGTTACAGATGGGTGTGAGCCATCATGTGTGTGATGGGAACCAAACCCAGGTCCTCTTCAGGAGCAGCCAGTGCTCCTAACCTCCAGCTCTGCCTTCAACCTTTAGAAAAAAGCCTGGTGTAGCAAGGGACAGTTCTTTACCACATTCTCACCGGCAGGTTTTCGTTTGGTTGTTTGTTTGAAACAAGGTCCATGTGGCCCGAGCTGGCTTCAAATTCCCGATGGAGCTGAGGGTGCCCTTAAACTTCCAATCTTCTTTCCTCTACCTCCCAAGTGCTGGGATCACAGGCATGGACCATGCCAGCACACCTAGTTTTCATGGTACTGGGGGTCAAACCAGGGATTTGCGCCTTTTAGGTGATTACCCTTCTCTACCAGCTGAGACCCTGTAGATGTTCCTTTTGTGACTCAGTTGATTATTATTTCTTTTTTACTGTGCCTGATTTTGATTGAATTTTCAAGCCATTATGTCCAGGGGTTCTATCCTGTAGCAAGTGGGCAATGGCAATGGAGGAGAATATACTGGAAGGTCTACTTATAATGATGTACGAGCAGGGCAAGGAAAACCCAGTAAGGGAGGCTTGAGACATCCCCTGACAGCAGGGCTTGGAGCCGTTCCCATACCTGCTCCAAAAGGAAGACAGGACAGAGGGTCTGAATGGGAAATCATCTGGATAGATGGGCTCCAGGAGAGGGATGCAGACAGCCTACACGAAGTTGGCTGTAAAGAACCAGGAAAATGACATCAGGAATGAGTGTCGTGTCCACCACCACCCCACCCCCCCCCACCCCGTCACCATCTGTCTCCCATCATCCAGTCATCTCCAAGGCTAGGGAGCCTGGTCGGGCTGTTCACAAAGACCAGAGAGCCTACAGGTTAGAGCCGAGTCACTGGTGGAGTGTGACCTCAGTAGTAGGTGGGAACTGCCTGACAGGTCTGGAGGGTGCTCATCTCCTGGGCTGTTTCTGTTTTAGTATCAAAACAGTATGTGCGTTCGGGAGGTAGCAGTAGAGGCTAGCCTTGCATGCTCGAGGCCCAGGGTTCCACCCCAGCACCAGCGCAGAAGAAGGTTTTTATGTTTGAGTGAGTGGAACGGTATCATTAGGTCAGCAATGTGGACTATTGACTGGAAGGTCTGAAACGAGCAATAAAAATCTTGTTCTTTTTCAGAGTTTAAAAAAAAAAAAGACTCAGGCAAGCCAGATGCAGTGGCGCAGGCCTTTAATCCCAGCACTCAGGAGGCAGAGGCAGGCGGATCTCTGTGAGTTCGAGGCCAGCCTGGTCTCCATAGTGAGTTCCAGGTCAGCCAGGGCTACACACTGAGACCTTGTCTCAAAAAAGCAAAAAGCAAAACAAAACCAAACACAAAGGACTCTGGGAAGTCAGATGGCCGCACAAGGCTGCCCGTCCCTTCTCTGAAGCGACTCTGAAGCGACTCTGAAGCGACTCTGAAGTGACCTGTTGTGTATTTCTCCATCTGAATCAGTTTAGAAACAGTGAGAGCAAAAATCTGAGCGGGTGCAGGGGTGGGGTGGGGTGGGGTGGCAGAAAGGCTAGGACTGACCCCTATGCCCTCCTGCCTGCATGGCAAGCACAGGCCCCGCCCCCTGGCCAGTGTGCTTGTAGACAGAGTGCTCCTGGGAAGTTCCCATTGACCTCAGGTAGCAGCTGCGTTCCAGCAGGTCTGAGGATGTAGGATCGTCAATCTGGTGAACTAACTATGCCGTCTTCAGTCCCCTTTAATTTCTAATTTGCTAATTCAACCTTTTTATAGCCGGGAGTAAACACTGAACTCAGAATTCTGGGTTGTTGAAGATGAAATGGCTGTAATGAAGCCTCTCATTTATAACCGCATCTATAAAATGGGCGTAAGAATAGCAACAGCTTTACTGAGGTAATCCAATCAAGTGCTCAGCCCTGTGGCTGGCCCAATAAATGTTACTTTTATTAGTGTCGTATATCTCAGAATGTGTCACCTTCCTGCGTGTCTGTGAATCTTTAATCCAGCAAATTAACTCTCTTCACTGCAAATAAATTGTCTGCCCTCTTTAGTTAGCTCTCTTAGGGATAAGGTAAATAAGTGTACTGAAATATTTAGTGTTTATGGATTTTTTTTAAGTTGAAGTATTTTTATTAGAATTTATTTGGGAGGGACATTAATATAGAGTTTAAGTGGTGTATCTTTTAAGTTAAAAAATAGATGCTATCCCCAGAAAAATAAGGGTTAGTAAGCTTCATAGCAATGAGTCTGTGTGTTCCACTGAGAACCCTTCAGGTACTCATGGCTCCAGGTCACCTGCCCCAGCAGATTTCTCTTTGTTCTGTTCTGAGGATCCTGAGGGATAGGGATCCTCCTATCTTAGCTTTGGTTTTCCAGAGTAGCCACACAGCAGGGTTTTCCTGACTGGTCAGATTTTGGGACCTCCTGGAGTGGGTGATGTCTTAGCTTTCTAGTTGCTGTGATAACAGACCAGACACAACCAATGTAAAAGAGAAAGGATTTATTTTGGCTCCCAGGGAAGGTATGGCAGAACTCATGGTGTAGGAACATGTGGTGGTGGGCTAGGAAGCAGGCCGGAACCAGGGGCAGCTACAACCTTCAAGGCCCACGTCTAGTGACCTACTTCCGCCCACTAGGTCCACCTCCTAAATATTCCACAGCCTGCAAAGTACTGCCACAAACCAAGTCCTCAGAACGTGAGCCTGTGGCCCACATCCAGCACTGGCATCAGCAGAATTCAGCCATGGGATGCTGTTGGTCATATGGGTCATATGGGTCATATGGTCATATGGGTCATATGGGATGCTGTTGGTCTTCAGGGCTGATGTCAGAATCCTGGAGAGTCGTTAAGGTGCCTTGATTTGTGATTTCCAGATGAATAAAGAAGCAGATAGAGCACAGGGCTTCTCCTTAACTTCACGCCTTCAGTTTCGGAATCAAGAAGGGGTCCTTTGATGCTGGAGACGGATGGGCTCTCTGGGGACAGTGCAAGGAAAAGGCTTGAGGGTGACCAAGAGTCCGCTTCGCAACTATTTACTACACCCCCCTTCATCTCTGGGCCCCAGCTCTTCAAGCTACGCTAGGGATGGGTGCGGCCTGGAAGTGGCGGCGGGGAAGCACCTGGAGACGGGGAGTTACCTGTGCCGTGCAGAAGGGAAAATATGATGCTTTTTGAAACCTTGCTTAGAAACCGGTTCTCTATCGTCAGGTCTCGATTGAATTTAAAGGTTAAAGCTGTGGGGAAAATTCACTCCTCACACATGTTTTTGATAAATCCAATTCGTTTTTGAGAGAAGGAGGCATTCTCTCTCCAGACATTAACTTAGAATGCTTGGTTTACGGTGCTGTCGGGGAAGGAAGAACCCTGAGATGCCTAAGTGGGTCAGATGAAAAGGCATGCCAACAGCTTTCCCTTTTCCACTATTTCATCCTTAATGTGATTTTAAAAAAGGAAAACTCCCCCTTCAAATTGCTTTGGCCTTCAGTTTTATGGTATGGCACTGTGGATGGGAAAGTGTGTGTGTGTGTGTGTGTGTGTGTGTGTGTGTGCGTGTGTGTGTGCGTGTGTGTGTGTGTGTGTGTGTGTACACGCGCGTGCGTGCGCATGTGGACACTCAGATGAGTTTTAGTTGAAGAGCCCCAGGAAGGAAGGGACTCAACTACAATAAGCAGCGGTGTCCAGCAGACAGTTGCTGGTCAATGTGAGTTCCTACAGCTAAGAACTCTTAGATGGCCTTGGAGACTGCTCAGTGGGTAAGGCGCTCACCAGGCAAGCCTGAGGAACTCAGTTTGACTTCCCAGCACCCATGTGTAAAAGCCAGGTGCTGTAGTGCCTGTCTGTAACCCCAGTGCTCCTAAGGCATTCGGGGAGGGAGAGGCAAGATTCTCCCCAGAAGCACACAGACCTGGTAGTCTGGCACATACAGCGTCTTTGAGGCCCAGTCTCAAATATGTGAAAAGTAAGGGGCAGTCCCTGAAGATGTGCTCTGACCTCTACGTGTGCTCCATGGCTTGCACAAGTTTGCATTCACAAAAAACCAGTATTTATCACACACACACACACACACACACACACACACACACACACAGAGAGAGAGAGAGAGAGAGAGAGAGAGAGAGACAGAGAGAGAGACAGAGAGATAGAAAGAGAGACAGAGACAGAAAGACTGTACTATCTTGGTAGCTTCTAAGGGGTAACTTAAAAAAAGAAAGAAACCTGTGTGTATGTTCATGTATGTACATAGGTGTGGGTCAGAGGTTAATGTCAAGTGTCTTCCCATATTGCTCTCCACCTTGTTTTTTGAAACAGGATCTGTCACTGAGCCTGGAGCCCACTGATTCAGCAAGACTGGCTGGCCAGTGAGCTCTAAGGCGCCCCTGTGTCCACCGCCCCAGTTCTGGGATGCTGGACACCATGGTCCAGCTATGCCCTGCTTCTCACATGGGGGCTGGGGATTTGAACTCAGGTCCCCATGATTGCGCCGTCTGAGCCATCTCTTCAGCCCTGGATGACTTTTAGGAAAGACATCTTTTGGAATCATTAGAAATCTCCAAGCAGGGGCCAGCAAGATGGTTTAGTAGGTGTTTGACGCCGAGACTGATGACCTGAATTCAATCTCTGGGACCTGTGTGGTGGATGGAGAGAACTGACTACCTGAGCACTGCTCTCTGACCTCCCCATGTGCACCAAGGCAATAAATAAAGTGAATAAATGTGAAAAAACAAAACAACAACCTGAATTGTAAGATAGAATTTTTTTTTTTTGAGGCTAAGAAATCCATTGTCAAGGTGCTTCCAAGCAGTGGCAGCTGGGTGTGGGTGTTGTATGGCTTGGGGTTAAAACGCTGGCCTTAGCCAGGCGGTGGTGGCGCACGCCTTTAATCCCAGCACTCGGGAGGCAGAGCCAGGCAGATCTCTGTGAGTTCGAGGCCAGCCTGTGCTACCAAATGAGTTCCAGGAAAGTCGCAAAGCTACACAGAGAAACCCTGTCTCGAAAAACCAAAAAAAAAAAAAAAAAAAAAACCACTGGCCTTAGGACCTGAGTTCAGATGCCCAGAACCCATGTAAAATGCCAGGCATGCTTGATGGCCTATGCACACACATGTACATGATCACATGAACTGTACAACACACGAACATGAAAAAGGAACAGAAAAAAAAAGTCCCCAAGCATCCAGAGCAGACAGGACAGGGTTCTTCCCTCTGCTTTGACACACACACTCGCTTGTCTTAGCCACAGGCATGTCTGCCCTCTAGCTAGGATTATTTCATGTGTGACCACAGCTGGTACTAAAGCAGCTCTGTCCTGCTGATGGGAGAGAAAGGATGCTGACATATCCATGCACAGTAGATGGGGTGAAATCATGGGACCCTGAAGCCAGAGTGGGTTTGATCTTCATGCTGAACTGTGCTGTGGTTAACGCCCTGACTGACAACAGATGTGGCTAGTACACTTCGGCACACTCACATCCACAGTTATTGCCTGGCATATCACCGTCATGGTCAGCTCTACCTCTCAACTTGACACAACCTAGAATCCCCTGGGAAGAGAGTCTCAAGGAGGGATGGTCTATATTGGTTTAGTCTGGAGAGATGTCTGTGGGAAATTGTCTTAATTAAGTTGATTGACATGGGAAGACTCAGCCCACCCTAGGTGGCACCATTCCCTAGGCGAGGGGTCCTGAACTGTGTAAGTACAGAGAAGTCAAGCTGAGCACGAGCATGCAGTATTTTCTCTCTGCCTTGATTGTGATGTGATGTGACAGCGGCCTTAAGTGCCCGCCACTGTGCCTTCCCCTGTGGTGATGGGCAGCAACCTGGACTGTAAGATAGAATGCTTGGGGTTTTTTTGTTTTGTTTTGTTTTTTGAGGCTGGGAAATCCAATATCAAGGTACCTGCAAGGAATGTTTCCCTCCGTGGTCTCTTTTTAGCTCATGGGTGACTGCCATCCCACTGATCACTTCCTTGGTCGCTCTTGGAGAAAGGAAGTGTTGGGGTGTCTTCATCTTCATGGGTACTAATCCCATCACAGGGGCCCCACTCACCACATTATCTGAGTCTAAGTAACGACTGAAGGTCCTGCCTCCCAGTGCCTTCTTGTTGAAGTTTAGAGCTTTGACACAGGAACATGGAAGATATAAAAAATTCGGTCTCTAATCTAGAATCTTCATTTGTGTTCCCCTAAGTGTCCTTAAGGTCATTGGTCCAGGGGCTCTGCAGTATAAAACCTCCTAGAGGGACAAGTTTCCCTTGCTCTGGAAGCGGGGGGGGGGGGGGGGGGGGGGGGGGGGGGGGGGGGGGGGGGGGGGGGGGGGGGAGGTGGTGTCGTCCAGCTGAGATGGCCCGTGAATGGAATGTTGGAAAATCTTTGTGAAGATTTAGAGAGCTGCCAGGCATTCTCCTTCTCTACCTAAATCTCAGGTTCCCTAGTCCTGAAGGTGTGTTTGACAAACTCAGTCAGCCTCCATGAAATCTGGGTGGTGCAGTGCCCCCTCCGGTGGCCTCCTTTGTGTCCCCCTAAAAAGGAAGCTCTTGGGAGCCAAACCTAGGAATGTGATTTCATCTTCACACTGCTTCTTTTTGGCCATTTACTCTTGGTTATTGGGAGAAGAGAAAGCAGTGAGTTAAAACCATTTCATTAAGAACTAGTATCTTACATGTCTTTTTTTTTTATCCTTTTAAAGATATTTGTGTGTGTGTGTGTGTGTGTGTGTGTGTGTGTGTGTGTGTGTGTATGCTTGCAGTGTCCTAAGAGGCCAGCAGAGGGCATTGAATCCCCTGGAGCTGGAGTTTCAGGAAGTTATGAGCTGCCCGAAGTGGGTGCTCTACAAGGGTCGTGTGTCGTTAGCTGTTGAATCATCTCTGAAGTCCCATTATTTTGGAGGTGTACAAACATAGTCTTATCTACAAGGACCCATACCACACACATGCATCATATAACACACATGTGCATGCACACACACACATGCACACACCAGTGCCAGGCAGAATACCTTACAACTTGAAAAGGCCTTTGAAAACCTTTCAGACCCCCAAGGAACAGGCAATTCCTATATTATGTAAGCTGTTCTGGGTTAATGGGAAAAAATGGAAGACTTCCAGGTTTCCCCTCCTCAAGCAAACATGACCTTGACATCAAAACTAGCAAGGCCCCAGGAGGAACTGTTGTACCATCTCACTTTAGAACGTATCTTAGATAAAATTCTAGCAAGTAGATTTCAACAGTGAAAAACATGTATGCGCTCTGCTGTAACCTAGTGAGACTGTATCCCTGAAATGCTGGGCTGATGTTGTGTGTATTTATTTCCATGGTTTTCACTTAAATTCGTTAGATAAGAGGTAGAGTAAGTTCATCAATCTAATAGCATTTTATTTTTTATTATGTTTGTATATTCATGTGTGTATTTGGGGGTGGGGCACATTCCTGCCAAGGGATATGTGTGGAGGTCAGAGGGCAACCTGCAGGAGTCGGTTCCCTCCTGAGAGACCGTGTGGCTCTCAGGGACTGAACTCAGTTCATCGGGCTTGGCCGCAGGTGCTTTTACCCACTGAGTCATCTTGCCAGCCCTCTAAAAGTGTGTTTCTATATGTGGGTCTGTGCACATGAGTGAAGGTGCCTGTGGAGGCCAGAAGAGGGCGTCAGATCCTTGGAGTTGAGTTACAGGCAGTTGTGAGCCACCCAACGTGGATCCTCTGTAAGAGCAGTATGTGCTCCTAACCACTGAGGGTCTCTGCAGCCTTGAACTTCTCATTTATTGTTGCTGTTGCTAGGGATTGAGCCCAGGGAATGCCTGGTAGCTGCTGTGCGCTGAGCTACATCCCCAGCTCGACGTCCAAGTTGTTGTGAACTGCTCAGAAGGTGTGAGCATTCTTTGGATAAGAAAGAGGAAGGCTGCTGGCATATTGTCACTGAGGAAACACTGAGGGTGCCATTGGCCAGTGGGGTCAAATGGCACTGGGACTCATAAGCATTTTTCTTTACATTTTAGCAGATACAGAGTCAGAAAACGGTACCCTGGAGAATAAATATTGTGAAGAAAATGAGAGCCCATTGAGGTGCCCTGAGGAGGCAGAGGCGGGAGGATCTGTGTTGAAGCCCGGCCTGTTCTACATAGTGAGCTCTGAGCCAGCCAGGGTGACACAGTGAGACTGTGATGTTCCTCGGTTCTCTAAAGGAAGGGAACTGATAGAATGGATGTATGTGGGGATTTACTGTGGTGGCTCACAGGCTGTGGTCCAGCTAGTGGCAGTCCAATGGCTGTCTCCTGACCGAGAGGCCAAGAGTCTGGTTATTTAGTCCATGAGGCTGGTGTCTCAGCTGGTCTTCAGTCTACACTGGAAACCCAGAGAAGGAGACTCTACCATGGAAGGAATGCCTCAACAACAAGATAGATGAACTTGCCAGTGAGAGTGGGAGCGAGCTTGCCCAGGACAAAAGCTTCCTTCTTCCACACCCAGAAAGTGTGGCCTGGATTTAAGATGAGTCTTTCCACCTCACATGATCCAGTCAAGAAAATCTCTCACAGGTGTGCCCAGTGGCTTGGGTTTTAGTTGATTCCAGATGTGGTCCAGTTGACAGCCAAGATTAGCCATCACACCATCTCAATTACCATCCATTCTGGATTGCTTAGGTGTAGCTCAAGGAGACTTAGAAGCTTAACTAAAAACTCCATTCTAGATGGTGTGCTGAAGAGTAAGGACTTGGGTATTTCAGAAACTAGTTCCCCAGCCCACTGTCATGCCTCTGAAAGTGACAGCAGGATGCTTCATTAGACTTCCCAGGATGGTGCTAAGTCTGATTGGGGAAGTAAGTAGCTGAGGATGTCAAGGGGGATTTTGAAGTGGTTTGGGGGATAGTTTGATTTAATGGCCACCAAACTCCATAGTGCTGGCAAACTTTAAAATGCAGTGTGTGGGGCTGAATGGATCAGTGGTCGGTGTGCTTCCTGCACAGGCATGTGGAGCTGTCCAGGGAAGAGCTGGCTGTGGCCATACATCTGTGACCTGAGTGATGAGAGGTTGGGATAGGGGCTTCCTAGAGACTCATGGGCTGGCCAGCCTAGCTGAAATGGCACGCTGAAGGTTCAGTGAGAGACCCTGTCTCAAAATGTAAGGTGGATAGCAGGCGAGGAAGACAGTCAACATCCACTTCTGGCACATACACATGCACTCACACACACACTCTCACACACTCACACATGCTCACTCTCACTGTCACACACTTTTTAATTAAGAAAAAGTGGAATCCAACCTGAAACCTTTATAATTAAAATGCTACAATGCCCCTGTAACGGGGAGAACGGATGAGGTAGTTGTTTCTGAAATAGGCCCGTGTCTAAATAATTTAATAAATTACAAAACAGTCATTGAAAATCAATAGATTATTCAATAAATAATTTGGATACCTTGTTAGCAATTTGCAAGACATAATCTTGGCTTCACCAGATGAATTAGAGATGAATCAGACAATGAAAGGGCAGCATGTAGCAGCATAGAAAATCTGTGGAATCGGATATTGCTCAGAAACAAAGGAAGCATGTTCTGAAAGGAAAAGAGTGGTCAATCGGGTTACAGGGCACGACAGTTGGTTCCTTCGTGTCCACACACTGGAAATACAGACAGGAAGCGACATGCCAGACAGAGTTAACCACTTCATAACGAGAAATGTTCCAGTTAAAATCAAAGTACAAGGATGTTGCTAGGGCACATGGGAAGACAGACAGACAACCAAATACAACACTAAGCAACCAGATGCAGGTGCAAAGTATTCAGAGTTGGTGTAATAAAAAGGTGAAAATTAAAACACCAGTAAAATAATATCTTCATATTCTACCCAAAATGCCTCGTTTTAAAAAGATTTCATTATTTTATATGTATCTGTCTGTGTATACCTGAATGTGTGTGTACGATATGTGTGCACATACTCTTAGGGGCCACAAGAGGGTGTCAGATCCCTAGAACTAGAGTTACATGTGGTTGTGAGTTAGCTGATGTGGATGCTGAGAATCAAACCCAGGTCTTCTGCAAAAGCAGCAAGTGTTCTGTATTAGTCAGGGTTCCCAAGAGTAACAGAACTTATAGAATGAATCTGTCTGTCTGTCTCTCTCTGTCTGCCTGTCTATCTATCTATCATCTATCTATCCATACACACACACACACACACACACACACACACACACACACACACACAGAGAGATATAGATAGATAGATAGATAGATAGATAGATAGATAGATAGATAGATAGACAGTCAGACAGACAGATAAAGGGGATTTATTAGAATGATTTACAGGCCGTGGGCTAGCTAATCCAACAATAGCTGCCTATGTTTGGAAGGTCCAAGAATCCAATAGTTGTTCAGTCCATACGGCTGGCTGTCTAAGCTGGTCTTCAGTATGTGCTGGAATTGCAGAGAAGTAGCTCTGATACCAGGGAAGGTTTGGACTTGTTAGCCGGGTGAGAGTGAGCAGGGAAATCCCGTAGCTTTCTTCTCCAATGACTTTCCATAGGCCTCCAGCAGAAGGTGTGTCCCAGGTTACAAGTGTGTCTTCTCACCTAAAGATCTGGATTCAAAGTGTGCCTTCCCACTTCAAATTAAGCAAACAATCCCTCACAGGTATACCCCTGCATTTTGGGGTTTTAGTTAATTCTAGATAGAGTCAAGTTGACAACCAAGAAAAGCTATCACATGCTCTTAAACACTAAGCCATCTCCAGCCCCCCAAATGCTTCTTAAATGATTATCTCTGATTCTGGTGGTATTTCAGTATAGGTATTAAAAGCTATATTATTCACCCACATTTCTTTTGATGTGTATGTGTGTGACGTTTACTGTGTGTGCATGTGAGTGTGTGTGTGTGTGTGTGTGTGCACATCTGTACGCACACACAGAAGCCATAACCGGATGTCAGGTGTCCTGCTCTATCACCCTCTGCTCTACTCCCTTGAGGCGGGGTCTCTCACTGAACCTGGAGCTTGGTGGGCAGCCAGTGAGCCCGGTGATCCTCCTGCCTCCACTTTCCACTGCACCGGGTTTCAGGCTTCTGTGGGTACTAGGGATTTGAACCCAAGTTCTCATGCTTATGGAACAAACCTCTTACCCATGAGCCACCTCTTCAGTTTCATACATTTTTATCCCCTACGCCACCTGTGTCAATGAGGTCCACAGCCACCAGGAAAAACATAGTGCAGTTAGTAGCAGTTCAGACAAGGACAGCCGCGCACACATACAATTACTGTCCAGCAGTTGACTAATTATCAGATAGACGGTTCTCTCTGTACAATATCATTATTAATAATCACTCTGCAGTGTGACAAGATAGTCATAATTTTATGTGCAGCTGCACCGTTAAGATGGAGCACTCTAGGCAAAGAAGAAAGGGTTACAGAAGACATACAGTGTGATTCTAATGACGGGAAGTGCCGTGGCACAGGGAACTGTTTATACTGTGGTTGTGGGGAACCTGGAAGAAAGTGAAGCAAGCAAACAGACTTTCAGGATGCTGATGGGAGGGGAGAGGAGATGATGGAGGATCCCGGACTGGGGAGAGGGTGCTAGGGAGTTTGTAAGTTCTCTTCTGTATGCTGTCCGGGGTACACACGTGGGCATGTTACTGTGTTTATTATGCCCTTTGTGTGTGATATAAATAGTTTGGATGTATTTAGTGTTCACTCCGAATACTGGAACCTATATTCATTGATTCTGGCTTGTATACACAAAGTAGTTCTAATAAAGGATGTAAGAAACAGTGAGTGTTCTGGGCTGAGATTATGAATGATCTGGTCTTTCCTTTTCTCTTCTTCCCAAATGTTGTTTCTATTACAGATTTTAAAGAAAGAAAAGGAAGGAGAGGTGTGGCAGGCTGGGAGAGATGGCTCGGCAGTTAGGAGCCCTTGCGGTTCTTCCAGTAGACCTGAGTTTGGCTCCCTGCACCCACCTTGTGTGGCTCACAAGCGCCTGTAACTCCAGTTCCACAGAGATCTGACACCCTCTTTTGGCCTCTGCAGGCACCAGCACTCATGTGGGACACACACACACACACACACACACACACACACACACACATACACACACACATACACACGTACACACACACACACACACAGGGGGAGAGGGAGAGGGAGAGGGAGAGAGAGAGAGAGAGAGAGAGAGAGAGAGAGAGAGAGAGAGAGAATATATAAATAAATAATTTAAAGAAGAAATAAACAACAGAAAAATTGAGCCATCACAGGTGACAGGAGGTCATGTCCAGTAGAAAGGGACCATTCCTTGCTCAAGAGAATGGTAGGTGTCACCCCTGAGGCAGAAGGGAAAATGGGCTTAAAAGGTAAAGAGAAAGCTGGGTGTGGCAGTGTACAGTTGTCCTCCCAACACTCCAGAGGTGGAGGTGGAAGGATCGGGAGTACAAGGCTAGCCTCGGCTACATAGAGCTGAAGGTTGCCTGGGACCCTGACTCAGGTCCCCATGCTTGTACAGCGACCACTTCACCACTGAGCAGCTCCTCGCCTCCTGTCTAAGACCCAAGACCCTGTCTAAGAAAAGAAGAAAGGAAGTGGGGGGAGGGCGAAGGAGTATGGTAGGAAGAACAAATTAGCCCACAGAGATCACTGCCCCTTCCTGGTTTGAAAAGGCACAAACCAAGGCCATTTTCAGAAGCAGCTCATCCACACTGAGTTTTCATGAATCGACAGAACAGATGGATTGGAAGGCCAGCATTCCTAGGAGCCTCCTTTCTTTGTTAGACTTTATTGGTCTGGCTATAAAATAATAAGACTGGCCTGAGGTTTCTTAGGAAACTAAGGGAGAGCAGCTAGAGCTCACTGGACAGAATGAACTCACAGCTCAAAGGCAGAGCGGGGCGAGGGGAGGGGAAGCGAGTTTCTCCAGTAGGTGAATGTCGCAGGAAAGAGGGAGGAAGACGCTCTGTCTGTTGCTAGTACTCGATGCACATTTCATCCAGGCTGCCACCCAATCACCCTTCTAGTATATGCATGTTTCTTTATGAAATGGATTCGCTTAATTTAGTTCAAACTTTTAGCTTTGTTTCCAGTGAGTGTGTGACTTTCTCTAGATCTTTCCCTAAAACATGAGTCTTGGTGCCTGTGTGTTAGTGTTGGTATGTTATAGTTCAGTTAAACATTTTTCTATTGTGGTAGAGCTAAGTTTTTATTATTGTGAACACTGCTTCTATAAAGGTCCTTGTGCATTAATCTTGGGGTTTATTATTCCTGATTATTCCTTCTGGGTAAAGTCCTGGGAGGGAACTTGTTGCAAGGTAAGGGTATAGACGCTCATAACCAGCAGGCCCTTTGAGAAGGCAGGCTGATCTCATCAGTAGTGTCTGAGGATTCGGATTTGAGAGTGTTCTCAGCTCTCCTGGGCGTTACAGTGTTTTTCAGTTTTTGCTGATTCTGTAGTTGAAAGCTGTATTGCATTGTCCAGTACTCGGACCTCACTTGCTAATGGTCCTGAGAGTTTATTCACAATGCTGTCAGAAGTGTGTGCACACATGTGTAAGCTGTGTCCTGTCTCATTTTTATTTTGCAGTGTTTCATCCCCTCACCCAACATTTATAAGGGAATTTTATGTAGCTCTGTGTATTAAGTTGATATATTGCAGATATTTTATCTAGCTTTTTTCTCTTTATAATCTAATTTTTTTAAATCAAACTGCATTGAGACCCTGATACATGATGTCATCCTCTGACTCTACCCATTAAGGCTAATAGCTTTTCCAAAAGTAAAGCAAACTGGTTTTTTTGTTTGTTTGTTTTGTTTTGAAACCGTCACGTGGTTGGAATGTGCTCAACATCAATCTTCATGATCTTAGATTTAAGGGTGATTAAAGTAGTCATTGAGAAAGTGGCCTGGGAATGGTCGGACAGGCCTGTGATCTCAGTACTGGAATGTAGAAGTACAAGTTCAAACTCAGTACTTACCTCCAGGCTACTTAGGCCTCTGTGGGGCTCTCAGAAAATTATGTATATAGTGGATTTGACAGAGGGATGGGGACGGACACTCATCTTAAGTTGCCATGGAGACTGTGAGACCAACATCTTGCCATTTCTCAGAAAATTAAAAAGGACAGAGAGATTGACAGATGACAGTATCAAACAGCTCTATGTCTTAGTTCAGAGGGGAGCAAGAACATCTCCGGCCCTGTAGTTGTGGGTGTTTTGTTGAGACAGGCTCTCAGGTAGCTCAGGCTGACCTTGAACTTGGTGTGTAGAAGATGACCTTGTACCTCCTCCATCCTTCCACCTCCACTTCCTGAGTGCTGAGATTACAGATGTGTACCAACACAACACTGCTCCATGGGAAGCAGGGCTTCTTCATGCACATTAGGCAAGGAAGGAAATCTGAGCTCCGTCCCCAGCCACCACATCTGTTCACATACAGCCTTACAATGAGCACATATGCTAGAGACCCATATGGGGATGGGGGACTGGGCTGCAGCTATGAGATCAGAAACAAATCACTTGTCCATTCAAGGCATCTGTTTACTCATCTGCAAAATGTTATGGGAGGTTCCGGATGATGTGTTGGGTGTGTGAATTCGAGGCTGGGCAGTCATGGTGTCCAGGAGTTCTCATTCACTGCTGGAACTGACCTGCTCGGATGAGAGATTTGTCCCTCCATCTCCCAAGTGATTAGGTAAGAAATCAGTCCAGTGTCTATCTGCTCCAGATATGATGCAGTCTAGCTATGATACTCCTCTAATCAGATTAGACGAATCTAACATGGTTTCCCTTTAAAACACAAATACTGCACCACTTTTAATTGCAGCAGCCAAATTAAATTATTCATCCCAAATTAGATTTCTGGCAAACTTAATTTGAACATGAGCTCGGTACTGAAGACCCTGAGTAATTTTTAAAGATATGAAATAAATCAGCAGCTCCTGGTATTGTTGCTCGGGTCTCTTCAGCAATTTTCCATAAAAGGGAATCAGTAAACGTTTAGAGAATTTATGCAGGCGTGGGACTGGGAGAAACTCTCATTTTCCAGCTTATCATTAGGATCCCTCCCACCCCAACCCTATGACCCTCCCTGGCCTTAGAAGATAAGATGCAAATCGAGACAAGCCCAGTAATTAATGACTTGTTTTATTGCCCATGATTGCCTTTCTTCTTTTTGTGGCTCCGTGAGTTCCTGACCAACCCCATCTCCTTCAGGCCGATAGGTCCTTTATGGATCCACAGGGGTGCAGTGGAGAGCTAGACAGGCTCATAGCATCACGCTGCTGCATTTTCTCTTGTTCATGTCAGGTTTTGGGTTACCTGATAACTGACCAAACTGATGCCAGCAGCAGCAGATTGGTTGGCTCCCGAGACTGAGGCATTTAGGGGTGGTTCCCCAGATTAGTAACTTTTCTTGATGCTAACGAAATATCGGACGGAAGCAGCTTCAGGAAGGAAAGGTTTCTTTTGGCTCACAGTTTGAATGTCCAGTCCGCCGTGGTGGGAGACGTAGCAGCAGGAGTGTGAGGCCCCTGGTCACATTGAATCTGCAGTCAGAAAGCCAGGAGAGATGAACGCTGTTGCTCATTGTACTCTGTCCAGGTCCCCAGCCCGTGGAATGGCTCTGCCTGTATTCAAGATGGGTCTTCCCATCTCAATTAACCAGATCTAGATCATCGCTCAAAGGCAATCCCCAGAGATTTGGTTCCGTGGTAATTCTAAATCCCATTAAGTTGCCAATCAAGATTAACCATCAAAATCCTGGTATCAGGTAGGGCTTTATTTGGGGTTTAAAAAAGAGGCTCCTACCCAGTTTTCTCCTTCACTATTGTCCCTTCCTGAGATTCTCTGGCCCCTCATTCCAAGATGGTACACCATCGTGCCTGAGCCAGTGAGCTTCCTCGGCCTCCGCCCGTCAGAGAAAAGAAGGTGGTGCCAGGCTAATGCCAGCTGCACCCAGTCGGTTTGACCTGGATTGTGCCAGTGCTCGAGTCAGATACAGTGCAGAGGGTATGGGTCAAGATCTTAGAGCTGCTGAGGCCAGTCAGGAACGCAGAGAGGTGATGGACAGCTCCAGCTGTCCCTCTGTGTTATGCCGAGCCCTCTGCTTTCTCAAGCAGATGGGCATCCATTACCTCATGTGACTGGAAATGGCCCTGCTAGGTAGCCAGTCACGCTCAGGGATGAGGAAATCAAGGTCACCCTGGGATCCATGTCCTCCAAGGCTTCTCTTTCCTTACATTGTGTCCTGACATCTTTCTCTGGTCCCTCCTGCACTGCCCTCCATTCCTTCAGCAGAAGCCCAGGGTTGTTCATTAAATAGACAGCCAGTCGGTAGCTGCTGGCCTGTTATTGACCATTGACCAGTGGACCTTCAGGCCAAAGGTGGCCTTCGGCCCAGGCCTTGTGAATAGCGTTATAGTAAAACCAATGGGGTCCGTTTCCAGTTATTAATCTGTGGGTTGTTTCTAATAACTTGGTTTCTTGTTCCCAGAATTATAGGATTTCTTCTCACAGAAGAATGAGCTTTGTATTGCTTGATAATAGGCGTAGAAAGAGGAGTCAAGACGAGTAGCGCATGCGTACACATAAAATAAGTAATAAAATAACACATAAAAAAATAAACGGAAATCTAAAATCCAGTGCTTTGATTCTCCGCCTCCACAGTATGGACAGCAAACCGAATCCAATGTCCAGCTTTCCATTGAAATGTAACTTACATTTTTGAAAGTCACTGTGATCAAGGTCCTTATGGATTCAAACCAAAGACCTGCAAGTAGGTATGGCATTTCGATGGATCTCTGTGAGTTCAAGACCAACCTGGTCTACAAAGTGAGTTCCAGGACAGCCAGGGCTACACAGAGAAACAAACAAACAAACACAAAGATAGGAATGTTTTCGGCAGTAAGCACACATTTGCTTCTCAGATGTCTGTTACAGTTGAGTGTTGTCTCAGGTCCCTCTGGAAGTTGTGGACTTTGTGCACTGCTCATTCTCTGTGTGCAGAAGGCCTGCATTCCAGCGTCGGCCCCTCACCCTGGCCCTGGCTTCCCTTGTCAGGATTTTATCTGTGGGATCATTTGGTCAACTCTGAGGTCAAGGTCTTGACTCACCACTTTTTTTTTTTTTTAATGTTGTTCTGAGTTTGTACAGACATGCTAACCCTGTGACCAGGTAGTCCTTGTGCCTGTGACAGGGTGGGCATGCCCCCACATGCTTCATGTGACCGTTGCTGGGCTTAGCTATTTTGACGTTGCCTGGGTCTTGTCTGTACCCCTCCCCCCCATCTTCCGGTTCTCAGTGCACATCAATGGTAAAGTAAATACGCATTAGATAATTGCATAGTATCTGTCTTCCTCTGTCACTCTCCACTTTACTTTCCCAACAGGGAAAACTGCAGCTAGAGCTCACCAGTTTGGCTCCACTGGCTGGGCAGCCAGCCCAGGGACCTCCTGTCCCTGTGGTCGCAGGTGCCTGACTTTCTACACGGGTGCTGGACCGCTGCAGCCAGTCCCCATGCTCACATGGCACACACCTCCGTGACTCAGCCATCTCCCCAACCCCAGTTCTTGCATTTCACACCACCCCTTCCACACGAACCCCTTCCACACGAACCCCTTCCCCGCTTCTCCCACAGAGCGGTCCATTTGATGAAGTCTGTGAGAACAGGTGCTACTGTTTCTGTGGGTTTTGAATGGTGCCTACTGCAGTGTTTCCCACACAGAAAGGCTCAGTACATCCTTGTTGACTGGACCCCATTGCATGGATACAGGGAAGCCATCTGTAGGGCCTGCCTTTGGGAGAGGTCATGGCAACTGAGAAGGGAGGCGGAGCCTGGGTGGGGCGTGGCGGAGGACTGGGAAAGCGCTTCCCTAAGGGTGCAGGTTACCATGTTTCTCAGCTGGGCAGCCCATGGGTTCATGTCAGAGAAACAGCCGCGTAAAGGAAAATAGCAGCGATTCTGGGTTTTATTTTAAGATCGGCTACAGTGAATGTTCTCTTCAGCCTGCGCTCCTTTGGGACTCTGCAGGGTTGGGATGGGAGGACCCCAGCCGTGAGTCTAGAAGGAAAGACACAGTAGTCACCTGCATGGTGGCTTCTTGTTCCATCGTGTTGTTCCTGGGGTTGTTAATGAGCAGTGGCAGATCCGAGAAGGACATGACCAAGGGCATCTAGAGGTCAGGCCATCTCTTAGCGTCCCTGAGGAGGGTGCCGCTGAGCTGGCCCATTGTCCTGGTTTTAGGACTGAAAGCCCGAGTTCTGAGTGGTTGTTCTCTTTAGATACCCTTGTTCTCCTGCCCCATCCCCACCGCCAGCCTCCTTTCTTTCTTCTTTCTTTTTTTTTGTTTTTTTTTTGTTTGTTTGTTTTTGTTTTTTTGTTTTTCGAGACAGGGTTTCTCTGTGTAGCTTTGGAGCCTGTCCTGGAACTCCCTCTGTAGTCCAGGCTGGCCTCGAACTCACAGAGATCCACTGCCTCTGCCTCCCGAGTGTTGAGATTAAAGGCGTGCGCTGCCGCCGCCGCCGCCGCCGCCGCCACCACCACCACCACCACCACCACCACCACCACCACCACCACCACCGGCCGGCTTGCCGATCTCCTTTCAGTTCCCTTTCTCTGCATTGTCCTTGACCTTCCCTCACCCCACCTCCCCTGCTTTGAACTGGACATCCTTGCCAGAGCTTCTCATCGTTTCTGGCTAGCCCTGGTTGGCTCCTGACACCCACTGAACTGTGCACTCTGTCACACAGGGTTAGAGTTCATCTGCCCACAGGGAACCATGTCCTCTGTACAGGAGGCTGTACACACGTGTGCCCGGTGGGCGAGGGACCGTGGGGAAGGGGAGGGCAGAGGAGTGAGCATAACCCAGGGGCATCTCTGCAGTATCCCTTTGTGTGTGTACTGGGCCCACCTCGGCTGCTCCGCTTTCCTCCCCAGCGGTGTGGCTTCCTCCTCTCCAGCTGGGCTGGTGTCTGTCTGCCCTCTTCCTCGAAACCTGCTCACCCACATGTTGCTCTTCTTTTCAGACCTTCTGTTTTGTGTCTGGTCCAGCCTGTGACGCTAAGTGATGGTTTTGTTAGCGCCTGCTTTTCCCAAGTCAGTCCCTCAAAGGCTGGCTTTGCCTCTGGTTTTCCTTTTTCTTTCGGGTAGCCTTGTGCTGGGCCCAGACTCCGCCCTCACATGGTACACACTGTTTATTGGTGGGATTTTGGTTGTTTATGGGTGGTAGGGAACGCCTAACCACTGGGTCGGTCTCCCCTGAAGACCCTTTGGCTGGTCTCCTCGTTTCATGGAGGAGGAAGGCCAGATCTAGACCTGAGCCAGCCCTGGATTCTGGTAGAATTCTCTTAGCTTGAAATCTTCACTACTGGACTGGAAGAATCAGGTTATGTGCAAAGAGGATTTTTCTACTCACAAAGCACCACACCATTTATTAGGTTAGTGTTATCTTTCTGGAACATTCCACAGAGGTTTAACCCCTTCTGAGTCTGCTCTGCATAGAGGCAGTAAAATGGGTTTTGAATATTCTAGAGTTTTCCTTGGGGGGTTCCGAAGGAGGGGCTGCTGAGTCCCAGGGCCTGGAAATCCAATGCTGTTTCTCTTTGCATTGCCTGGGTGTGGGTGAGAACACTGTGCAGAACACTTAGGGGAAACTGAGGAACTTTCATCTCTCCTAACCTCTCGTCTGGGTCTTCTGTGACCAACTACATACTTCTGTATTTACATGAGATACAATAATGCATGGCTTTCCCCACCTTCCAGGATCTCTGATAGCACAGGCTGGCTGGAACTTATCTTGTACCTGAGGCTGACTTTGAACTTAGGATTCTCTAGCGTCTATCTCCCAGGTGCTAGGATTGCTGGTGTTCGCCACCATACCCAATTGTATGTGTTGTTGGGGATGTAATCCAGAGCCTTGTCATTTATGCTGGACAAGGACTCCACCAATAGAGCCACACCCCCAGCCCCGATACCTTGTCTTTGTAAAGCATTTAGAATAGATTGGAGGGCTGGAGAGATGGCTCAGAGGTTAAGAGCACTGGCTGCTCTTCCAGAGGACCTGAGTTCAATTCCCAGCCCCAATACCTTGTCTTTGTAAAGCATTTAGAATAGATTGGAGCTAAAAATTGTCTTTGCGTCTACTTGTAAGACATAACCACAAGAAATATTCTTATGTGTGTCTTTCTGGACCTTTTTTCTGTGACACATGTATGTTCAAACAATAATGTATTGCTGCTAATGGGATTATTTTATGTGTATAATTTGGAAGCCTGACTTTTTCAGCCTGACATCATCTTTATGGATATTTTCTCTTTGTCAGTCTAGACCAGTGGTTCTCAACTTTCCTAATGCTGAGACCCTTTAACACTGTTTCTCATGTTGTGGTAACCCCCAACCATAAAATTATTTTTGTTGCTATTTCATAACTGTGATTTTGTTACTGTTATGAATTGTAATGTAAATATCTGTGTTTTCCAATAGTCTTATGCGACCCCAGTGGAAGGATCTCAGCCCACAGGTGTAGAGGAATTTGTTCATTCACTGTATGGATATGTACTGAATGCCTACCCCATGTCCAACCTGGTTCTAAATGTGCAGATACAATACTAAGCTCCCCCCACTTGGGCACCTTACTCTAGCTGAGGCAGGTGGACAGTTGACAGTGACTATGAGGAGAGGGTGGTACATGCTGTGAGAAGAAAAGCTGAAGGTGGTCAGAGCATTTTGCGGTGCGACTTGGGTGCTCAGGTGAGGTGGAGTCTAGGATTGGCTACAGCATTTAAGGAGCAACACATTTTAAGGTGACCGCTGTGGCTGTAGTTTGAGCTGGAGGGGACAGATCAGAGCCTCAAGAGTGCTGGATTAGAACTAGGGAGATGGCTTGATCGGCAAATTGCCCGCTTCTTATCACAGACACCCGAGTTAGATCCCCAGAATCTACATAAAGAAGCTGGGGGATTGTAATCTCAGTGCCGGGGAGGTGGAGTCAGGTGGATCCTTGGAGACTCACTGACCAGCCAGCCTGGCCTACTTGGAGAACCACAGGGCAGTGACATCTCACGTTGTCCTTTGGTCTCCACGTGCATGGGCACACATGTGCATGCACACCCACATGAGCACCTGCAAACAGGAACACACACACACACACACACACACACACACAGTGCTGGCTAGGAGCCAGGCTCAGGGGCACAGGCCAAGAGTCCTACTCTAGAGACTGAGTTGGAGGATCCCAGAGTCCAGGAGTGTGAGACAAGTCTGAAGCATAGGGAGACCCTGTCTCATTTTAAATTGAAAAGAAAAGGTAGCCTGATTTGAGCACTCAGCTACCCACCTATCCTGGCTCTTCACTGAGATATCAGCCACCATTTATATGATTGCCAAAGCGGCTTCTTACCAGCCCTCCTGACTGCAACTGACGAGCTGCGTGGTTTTAGGCAAATAACCCATCTGTTCTGGGCCTCATTTACCTCGTTTATGCGCGAGTAGGATTTGTGTCCAATTATCAGTTCATCCACATGATGTGCACAGGACAGTGCCATGTAATGGTCCAGCTGCCACCCTTCCCCCGCTTACACTGCTTACTGGCATCCATCGGTGCCCCAAGGAGGAGATTCTGCGCAGTCTGGGGACTGAGAAGCCAAGGCTGGGACTTTAACAGCATTAATGAGCTGATTCAGAACAGCAGTGGGTGGCTGAGCCTCTGGCTGTGTTCCTCAGACTCCAGGCAGCTGGGCCCCTCTCCAGGTGAGCAGTAACCCTCTCACCTGCCCTCTTCACTGCAGACACCAGGGAAAAGTGTCTGCAGACGGAGCCAGGTGTGGTGACTTTCCCCTTATCCCAGCACTCAGGAAGCAGAAGCAGGAGGATCAGGAGTTCAAAGCCAGCCTGTGTCCCCTCAGCTAGTACAGTAACTCATCATAGAACATGGAGTGCATGTCACCTTGGAAACCACTGTAGGCACAATGGCTGCGTATGATTAAAACAGCACCGTTTGTGTCATGCTGCAGGTACAGTGCAAGTTCACGAGGCTTCCGAGGCTTGGCCTAGGCAGCTCTCAAACTGTGTTTGTGGCTGCGTGCTGCAATCTAAAGAAGTGGCTCCTAAGGAAACCCATGGAGCACGTTGTTAGCAGCTGGGAAATTGGCTGGCTATAACTGCTGTGCTTCCCGCCATCTTGTGGGTTTCTGGTCTTTCAGGATCCAGCTGGAGTGTGAGCTCTGGGGAAGTCCTGCGGCAGATTGTGGCTCAACAGCACGTTCAGAAACGGCACCGGGGTGTCGTTATGAGTCAGTGGGGTGGGGCTAGCAGTTCCTGCAAGGGAGCAGAGGTTCTAACATGAGCAAGACAAGCTGTGTGGGAGCCATCCATGAGCTGCAGAGTCTGCATACCGTCTTCCCTGCCCTCCTGTCAGGTCAGGCACCAAGGATGTTGTAAGACCAGGATGACATTCCAGCTTTAAGTAAAACAAGGCATGTGATTGACAGTCCAAGAACCGTGTAGCAGGCTTTCTTGGACTGCCAGCCCCCAAATCATGACACAGAGACTTATTATTAACTATGAATGCTCAGCCTTAGCTTCAGGCTTGTTTCTAGCTAGCTTTTTTTTTCCCTTATAACTTAAATTAACCCATTTCTGTTAATCTATGTGCTGCCCTGAGGCTCATTTACCTCAAGTACATACTTCCACCGTGTCTGGCTGGCTGGTCTCCCTCTTCTTCCTGCCCACCAGCCCCACCTATCCCTCCTCTGCCTAGCTATTGGATGTTCAACTTTTTATAAGACCAATCAGGTGCCTTAGGCAGGCAAGGTGAAACAGCAACATGTCTTTACATAGTTAAACAAATGCAGCCTAAACAAATGCAACACATCTTTGCCTAGTTAAACAAATATTCTCTTCCACAACAGAACTGGGCCTGGAAAAATGGGGACCTAAGAAGCATTTAACAACTCTCTTCCATTGTTTGCTACTCCTTCGTGTAGGCTGGAGTTGTAGATCGGGAGTAGAGTACTTGCCTAGCATGCACAAAACCTTGGGTTCCATCCCTCGAGGTACTTAAGCTGAGCATGGTGGAACAAACCTGCAATCCCAGCACTTAGGGTGCGGAGGCAGGAGGATCAGTCTTCCTTGGCTACACAGCAAGTTTGAGGCCAGCTTAGGACACGAGCCCATTTCTAGAAACAAAGTTCTGTGTGCCCCCGCCCCCAAAAACGAGGTCGATGAGAGAGACTTTAGGAGTTTAAGGAAAGAGTTTTAGCAGCCAAAGTTATTGAAGATAGGAGTTGCTTTGGGAGCTGGTGTGTTTCCTGTTGTACAAGGAGAATCCATTTAGCCCTTTGTGGAAGACACTGAGATTTACGCTTTGAGTGGATAGCTGGGCGAAGCTTTGATAGGCTTTTCACATTTAAATCTGCTATGATTCTCAAGTACAGGTGGTAAATAGGTTCAGCCTCGTAGTCTTTCTGTTCAGGGTGGTTAGTAGTGGTGTCTTGTCAAAAGTGGAGAAGGACTGAGGGCTCAGTCTGAACCAGGCAGCTGGAGCCCCTTGATCTGGGTCTCAGCCATGTCTGCCTTGAGCAAGGCCTGGGCTGCAGGTGCCCAGGTTCTGCCGTCTCCTTTATGGTGGTGATCGGCTGGTGCTGACCATAGACCCAGGGACCCAGGTCAAACAGAAGTAGGGTGACTGGTCATCCCAGTTTGTCTAGGATCAAAGGAGTTCCTAAGACACGGCTTTTCCATTTTAAAACAAGACAGTCCCGGGAAAGCTAGGAGGGATTGGTCACCCCGAGGAAGATGGGTGCCTGTCAGGGTTGCACACCGGGCTTCCATGCCTGTTCCCGATATACCACGAGCTTCCCTTCCTCCTCAGTGCATGCGCCTCTGCCCTCAACAGATGCTCAGCAGACATTTGGGCAAAATAAATGAGTTGGTTGCAGTTCCTGGGAAATGGTTGCAATATCCTTGCAATTAATTAATTTGTTTAATTAATTAAAATGACTTCACTAATTATATGTACAGGAGACTGCACATTTCATTAGGCTGAGCAGATGGTTCTACTAATGATTACTGAAGCCTGAGACTGCAGGAGGGGTGGGTCTGTGTGGCTTAATACTGTGTGCTCGCTCATATTACATCCGTCTTACAGACAGTCGAGACTCCCATCTCATCATGTCCAAACGAAGCGAGTTTTAGCTCTCTTCTGGTAGTGCCAGGAGTTACAGTCACTCGCCTTTTCTGACTGCTGATTACTTCCTTCAGGGTTGCCCAGTGAGGGCTGTGGGAACCAAGACTTTGGATGGTAAGCCTCAGCAGGCATGGAGCAGGGCCCTTCACATGGTTCTGCCAGTTTGCTGGCCCTGGAATAGTGGTTGTGTGCCACATCTCCAGGAAAAGAACAGGGCCTGTCTCTGAAAGGAATGAGCATCCCCAATATGCGTCGTCTAAGACTCTGCCCCGTGTCCCCTCTCTGCAGTCCCAAGGACCAGAGTCTCCTAGGGAGGCCCCCACATGCTCATCTGCATAAAGAGGACAGGCCCATCCCATAATCAAAACTCTGAACAGATACAGACGTACACCACACAGCACCTGGACTTAGGGACATGCTTCACTTTCCCAGAGTGTTTCTGGAATGTTCTTTTCAGATGGGAATAGTGATTATTGATAACAGAGTGGGACTGAGCATGCTCACTGGACCAGAACTTCCTATTGCTGTTTCTCATCGTTAAACTACAGGCAGGTGTTAACGTATAGGTGAGGAAATGGAGGCTTAGAGAACAAATCAGCTTGGGGTCTTGCCAGGCAGTCTTAAGTCCAGAGGTTTCAGCCTATGAAAGGACCCCTTTTTTGTAATTCCATTCCTTGCTCTGCTGATGAGTGACCCGAGATGAGGAAGCCCTTGGGGTGCCTGACCGTGGCGTAAAGGCGTCACTCCACAGGACTTGAGCAGAAATGGAGTGTTGTGTCTCAGTCACAAACAACTGTGAGCTGGTTTTGAAATGGGGAAGCCCTGAAGATGTGAGTCATCCCGTAGCCGGTCCAGGGGGCTGCCGTGCAGTTTGGAGTTTGGAGTTCGTTGCTTTGGTTTGGGGGATGGTACCAACCTTGGCCCTGGTGCGTCATGGTAGGATGTGATCACATCTGGACTCTGTCCTTGCCTTTAAACACTGAAACATGAAGGATGTCATGTTAGTTACCTTTCTCCTTGTGACAAAATGCCCCAGAGCAACCTGAGGATAGAAGGGTTAACCTTGGCTCACGGCTCCAGGGGACAGTCCTTGGTGGCAGGGGTGTGAGGTGGCCGGTCACACCTGTCCACAGTCAGGCAGCAGAGAGCAGTGGGGACTCGGTGCCCACTTTCTCCTTTTCGTCCGTCCCAGCCCAGGCCTTCCGCATAGAACAGTGCTGCCCACAGGGAGGGCGGCTCTTCCCAGTCTAGAAGCTCCCTCACACCCAAAGGTGTGGCTCGTAGGTGACTCTAACTCCTGTGATGTTGACAGTCACCTAAACCACCATCACAGAGCCAAGACATGTTACCAGTTTTGGGAAGTAGTTGATTTGAACCAATGTCAACAGGGTCAAACTTAGACATACTCAAGATAAAACATACTTCTAAGAACTGATCTTATTTTCACGTTTTTAAGAGGAGTAGACAGGCTCTCGCTCTGTAGCCCTGGCTGGCCTGGAACTCACTATGTAGACCAGGTTGACCTTGATCTCAGGTCCTCCTGCATCTGCCAAAGGAGGGCTATGGTTAAAGGCGTGGGCCCGGCAAAATTCACCTCTCTTACTCCTGTATCTGATTAGATTCTGGAGGCTTCTGGGCCGGCCAGGTAGTGTCCAGATGACATGAAATTGCGTTGGAAAGAGCAATGGACTAATTCGTAAGCTGTGCTGTGCTCCCCATCCCCGTCTGTTGTTAGGAGTAGCCGCTCATTCCAGGCCTTCTGTCTTTGTTGATGTGGCAGCCTGGAGGAGTCTGGCTGAGCCCTCATACCTGCTATGAAACTCAAGATTTGTTGAATATAAATACACTTGAGGAATATCCTTATGTGATTTTATTAGCTCATAACTGTCTTCTGGAAGTAAAGACACACAATAATGGAAGTCCTTTGCTGTTTTGGGAAAACTTTGTACTACTTGAAAGTGTTCAGGGTTCAAAAGTCCCTAAGAGTTGAGAATTGGGCCCTTGGCGTTTCAGTTGGACGTGGTGGTGCCAGCCTATAATCCTAGCTCTTAGAATGTGGAGGTGTGACATCAGGAGTTCTGGTTCATCTTCAGATACAGAGTATTCGAGCCAGTCTAGGCTGTGTGAGACCCTGTCCATAACTAACAGAAAAAGTGACTCTTCTGAGTGGGGCAGGGGTGAGGGTGGCCAGGTTGTCTGACCCTGCTGCTTGTGAGTGGGAAGTGGAAGATATGGATAGGAAAAAAATGTAGCAGTTAGTGGGAGAATTGATGGAGGGCTGGGGGGATGGCTCAGCAGGGAAGGGTCTGCTGCACAGGGACCTCAGTTTGGATCCCCAGCACCCACGTAAAAGCTGGCTGTGGCCGCTTGTGCCTGGTGGGCACAGACTCAGGCACATCGCAGGAACTTGCTGGCCAGCCAGGCTAGCCAAAACTCCAAGCTTCATTCAGGTTCAGTGAGGGACCCTGTCTCAAGGGGATAAGGTGGGGAGCCGCAGAGGGGGACACCCAACCTTCTTCTCTGGCCACACACAGAGAGAACAGTACCTATAGGCATGTGGTTTAGAGAGACTAAGAGGGAAAGACCCCTGGCCCTGCCTTTAGAAAGAAAGGAAAATCTAGATGGAACAGCGAATAGATGAGGAGATAAAGCCGAATAGGGCGGAGCTGTGGAGGAAAGGCACTGGCCTACTTTGCCCGTAAATAACAGACTTTGAACGAACAGAGATTCGTGAGTTCCAGGCCAGCCAGGGCTACACACTGAGCCCTTGTTCTGAGAAGTGTGTGCCCTTTCTCATCAAGCAAGCTGTCTGGTGGAGGCGGTGGTTTTCTGGTGTCAGTCTGCACTTCCACAGTGACATGAACGACAGACGGGAGTGTTTTCAATCTTCACTTTACCCTTCTTCCTGTCTTGGCTTTTTGTCCGTTGGCTTCTTGTCTCCCCAGTTCCAGGACTAATAATGTGGTCACCCCTAGATGCCAGAGAAGCTGGGGAAGGGAGTTTTAAAGGTTTGTCCAGCAGC
>CABHPP010169228.1:0-14188 GCA_902168425.1 Peromyscus attwateri | reverse complement strand
GGGCTTGGTCCTGCCTCACCTAGATATGCCCGACTTTGTTGACTCCCGGGGGGAGGCATCACCCTCTCTGAGAGGTGGAGGGGGGGGAGGTGGGGGTAGTGGGAGGAGGTGAAGGGGAGTGGGAGGGAGTGGGGAATTATAGTTGGTATGAAAATGAAAAAAATTTAAATTAAAAAAAATGAGGTCATGAGGTAGGGGGTTGTATCAAGGGATGGGGGATAATAGAAGAAAAGTGGAATCCTGGGGACAGAGAGATTCAGTCAGGAAGTGGGGTGGCAGGGTGAAGAAATGAGATGGTTAACCAAAATGGAGTAAGAAAAGCTGTGTGAAAACCTATGATTTTGCAACCTAAGTAAAAAAATATAACAAGCAGAGTAGTTAGTGAACACATGGCTATGGAAGAACAGGGCAAGAACACTGGAGGTCGAAGGTTTAAGCAGGACTGGGGCCAGGGAGACAGGGGAGAGTAGGGGGCAGGGATGAGCTAATCAAAACTAAGGATGTATGAAAGGAGAAAAACTTTATGAAACCCCACTAGCTTGTGAGCTAATTTAAAAAATATAATTTAAGAAAAGGAAGTTGAACAGAGGTATCCTGCATGGGTAGACACTGCTTTCCCAGAAGACGTGATTATGAAATTAAAATCTCAGTGCCAGTCAAGCTATTGGCCAGGGAGGCCCCAGAGGCTCCCAAAACAACACGGGCTGTTTTGTCTCACGACAACTAGATGGTAAGACCTTCCTGATGAAGATGTCACATACTTTGGTTGCAAGACATCAAGAAATCAATCTCAAACTGACCTGGAAACTCTTTCCCTGCTGACTAGTTTTCATGATGCTGGAAGATGTCAGGCAGGCCTCTGGAGGAGAAAAGACATCAATGGTCTAACCCAGCACCGGACCCTGCCTGCTACAGGATCAACCTGTAGGCAAGAGGTACTCACTGGTGCCATGGTGCCATGGCTGCTATGGGTGGCCGCAGGTCACCAACTGCTTTCTGTTTGGGTTTGAGAGCTCCTCCTCAGGAGGGAATTCATGCCTGGCACTGCAAACCTGGCCAAAAATCCGTGGCTGGGAGGTCTTAGGCCTGGAGGGAAACTTGCTACTGTTGTTTGTTTTTGCTCTTTTGGGGGGCCTGTCACCCAGTTCCCAAATAAACCACACACGGAAGCTTATTCGTATAAATGCCTGGCCTTAGCTTGGCTTGTTTCTTGCCAGCTTTTCTTAACTTTAAATTAGCCCATCTACCTTTTGCCTCTGGGTTTTTACCTTTTTCTATTAATGTATCTTTCTTTCTTACTCCATTACTGGTTGTATAGCTGGGTGGCTGGCCCCTGATGTTCTCCTCCTTCTCTGGCTCCTTCTTCTCCTCTCCTTCCAGATTCTCTCTGCCTGCCAGCCCTGCCTATCCTTTCTCCTGCCTCACTATTGGCCGTTTAGTTCTTTACTAGACCATCAGGTATTTTAGACAGGCACAGTAACACAGCTTCACAGAGTTAAACAAATGCAACATAAACAAAAGTAACACACCTTAAAATAATATTCTACAACATGCTACTGTTGTTTTGCTAACTGGACATGTTGTTAAGCCACCTTCTAAATGTTTATGTTTGTATTCATAGATTCATGCTGCTCTCAACCTGAATCAGGGACGCACGCTTCTTTTCACAGTAGGCAGTGGTTAACACAGAGACTCCTAACTGTTCAGAGTCTTCAGAAGAAGTGATTTTTGAGTGCTCAGCCAAGGATGGGACTCTGGATGGGCGACGTTTGTCTATCAACCTTCCCACACCCCAAGGCTCAGGAAACATGGGAGGATGAGAGGTGGGAAGAAGGTAAGATCTGGAGGATGGGGAAGAGTTGTGGGGAACTCTGTCTTCACGGCTCTTGCGCACACAAACTCAGAACAGTTGTGGGAACCACCTCTACAAGACTTGCACAAGTTCAAGCTAGTCAAATATTCCAGCAAGGATAGGACAGGGGCTACCACCAACTCCTCACTAAAGAGCTATTGGTAGTTGATCACTACTAAGGGAAAGAGTCACTTCTTCGCGATGTGGCCTTTGGTAGGTTGCCCATGCCCCAATGAATGGTCCCACACCTATTGGGATATAGACAGCATTACCTGGACTTAGTAAATTATAAAAGTAAAAAAGTAAAAGGGACATGAAATAGGGAGAGAGAAGTGTTGGGAGAGGAAGTCAGAGAAAAAAAAGAGGGGTAGATATGATCAAGATACACTGAATACACATATATTTTCAAAGAATAAAGTTTAAAAATATATATATTTTTTAAATTAAGAAGTCCCAGTCTGGAAAGATGGCTCAGGGGATAAAGATACTTGCCAACCAGACTGATGATCTGCATTTTATCCCTGGGACCCACACGGTAGAAAGAAATTTGGTCTCTGACCTCTATACTTGGGCTGTGGCAGGTGCATGTGAGTGCACACACACACACACACACACACACACACACATCAATAAATAAAATATATCTTTAAATATGTCCATAGCAAGGCTTTGTCATTGTCTACTTATCATTGTCTAAATTCTGGTTCAGCAAGGTGGTTGGACAAAGTCCTTATGAGTTGATAGGACACGATGATTTTTCAGGAGATAATTGCCTCTGCTTCTAGGTTCAACCTCACCCTCAAGGGTAATGGCCTTCATCTAGTGGAGGGGGTTGTTTGTCTCTTGTCGGAATTCCAATTGACTGGAGGTTTGGACAATGACTTTATCCCTGTGCCTTCAGCCAAAGTAAAGGGACAGGGCCATCAAGAGGGCTTGAAGAGTAAAGGAACTTGCCATCAACTCTGACAAGCTGAGTTTGATTCCAGGAACCTACATACTGAGAGAACCAACTCCCGCAATTACTGTGCCCTGCACCCTCTAATAAATGTAAATTAAAGAAAAAGAAAACTAAAAGAGGCAGACACAAAATGAAGGCGTGGCTTTAACCTAAGGTAGAAGTCAGGAGCTGACGCTTTTCAGCAAAGGCAGCTTTTAATTGTGGCTTCATAATTTCAGAATTGGGGGATTTGGAGACAGGTGTTCACTCCCATAGCTTTCAGACAGTGTCTAAAAGTTCAGGGCATCTCAGTTCATCTCAGGTCAGGGCACACGGTTAGAGCTGAGCCTTTTCTGGGTGGGGCTTTCCTTCCAAGCTGTAGTCTCTGGGCTCTGCAGGTGCCATCCTCTCAAGACTTGACCTTGCTTCCACCCAAGTCTCTGTAGGGCAGAAGTCTTGCTTCTCTGGCTTTTGAAGTCAGCAAGGAGAGGCCTTACACTCTTACAGGTCTCCAATGCATCTTTCCTCCAGCACCCACATCTTTGATCCACAGTGACAGCAGCTTCCTCACCTGGTCTCAAAGTGAATCATGTCCTTATGCCACCAGTCTCTCCACACCCTTCGTAAAATGCCGGTCCAGTACCCGATCCCCTCTCTTATGTGGCTTATACATGCAGCATTCAGTGCTGGACTGGCTTTGATCTTCAAGTTTTGGAGGCCAGCACCACTCTGAGCCCTTTTCTACCTCGCCAATCTGAAACTCCCCAGGACCCTATTCTCTTCCTTTCTCCTTGTTACCTTGAACCCCAGCTTTGGAACTACACGGTTCCTACCTCCAATGAGCAGGTGTGTGTGAATTTTTTTTAACATCTGGACTGTGGACACTCAGGCTTCCTTGAGTGTTGGATTCTTGTCTGTGCAAATGTATAAATTGTACCCTTGAGGCTGGGCACATTGCTCAGTAATAACAAATGCTTAGTATGTGCAAGGTCCTAGGTTCCACCCCAGCACCACATTTAAAGGCCTGTCCACTTCACAAGCCTATTATGGGACTCAAATGACATAAGAAAGACCATTGAAAACGGAAGTGCCCTTATCCATGTGAGGCTTTGTTTGTTTGGGTTTTGTTGTTGTTTTAAGTTGTATTTCATTTTATGTGTATGTGTATGTATATGCCTGAGTGTATGTCTGTGTACCACATGTGTGCATGAGCCCGCAGAGGTCAGAAGAGGGTGTCAGATCTCCTGGAGATGGAGTTCTAGGTGTTGGTGAGCCGGGAATTCCAAGTACCTTTCCAGCCTGGTAAGGTTTTGTTTTGTCTTTTCAAAAACAATAGCTCAGGTTTTGGAAGTGGAGCTTTGCAGTATTAACTCACGCCCACAGATTTAGCAGTTTCAAATTCATGAGTGATCCTCACAATCTCACAGAATCCAAGCCTAAAGCTTCTTATTCTAATTGCTTCTGAACACAACTTTTGTTATTCACAGAAAAGCCATATCTGCATGTGAAAAAGGAAAAAGCTCCTCTCTAAATCTAACCTGGTCAAAATTCAAAGTCCCCAGCAGAACTAACTGGCTGCCCTGTGTCCAACACAAATTGGATGGTTGATACAATAGATATGGGGGTGCCCCAGATTTCCCTTCAGGAAAAGTCACACTTCCTGGCTTTGGCATTGAGGTTAAGACCTGCCTCAGCGGCAGGAAGCCACCTAACCCAAGGTCTCACCCATCTGGGTACAGCCTGTATCTGCCTTGTGACCAAGTGGGGCAGCGTGGAGAACCCAGCCAACCATTCCAGCCTGACACAAAAAACTTTGTTTTCTATACAGGGTCTTACATCATAGCCCAGGCTGACCTGAAACTCATTATGTAGCCCTGACAAATTTGAGGACGGCTGCCCTGCCTCAGCCTCCTGAGTGTTGGGATTATAGGTGTGAGCTCCCAAGTCTGGCATGGCACAAGATATTTTGATGGGCAGTCGCTGAGTTCCCAGTTCCCTGGTGGGCTGGCCAGTTTTTGCAGGGTTGAATTGAGTTACACTTACGTGCTAAGTGCTGGTTCCCCACTCTTGCCTTCACACGTGCTCATCTCTAAGAAACCCCTTGCACCTCAAATTCCGTCTCAGCATTGCTTTCGGAGAGCTCAGCTTGTGACAATTGGCTCCAATGCGCTATGTCAGGATTGGGGGAGAGCCTATGTCTGTTACAAAAAAGGAAAGAGCAAAATGGGTGATGATAGGGAGGTTGAAAGGGCCACTGCTCTAACCACGGGCAACTTTGCATCTAACAATAAACAGGTGACTCAAAGGTCTAAGATACTGAACTGTCTGGTGGGTGGAAATCTGTGGGTCCCTGCCCAACTTGGACCCAAATCTCCCAAAGGAAGCAAAATCACCAATTCTTATTCCTAACCCCAGAAACACCCTGATTTAATGCTGTCACCTTGAAGTTCCAAAGCTGATTCCTAAGAAAATGGAAAGACATTGTGAAAAACTCCACTAGAAAACAGGGTATAATAGTTGTGCCCGGAATCCCAGCACTTGGGAAGCTGGGGCAGGAGAATTGCAATGAGTTTGAGGCTAAACCTGGGCTACATAGCAAATACCAGACTAGCTAGAGCTATATAGCAGAACAAACAAACAAAAAAGGCCAGAAGTGGTGGTACATGCCTGTAATCCCAGCCCCGCCCCACCCTTGTTTGATTGGCAGCTGCTCCCGGCAGTTTCAGAAGGGAAAGCCTTTGCCAACTCCATACCCTCAGGTCTAGAACATGGTCTTCAGCCATGTGATTTTACAGAATTCTGCTCCTTTCATCATAGCATTTACCTCACAGTCTTGTTTAGAATTATACTCCCTTGGAGCCAGTACCTGGCACAGGCCTATAATCCCAGCAGTCAAGACGCTAAAGCAGGAAGACAAGAGTTCAAGAACAACTTTGGCTGCATAATGAGACACATGCTCCCATTTGGAATAATAATAATAAAAAAAAGCCAAGCATAGAGATGCATGTCTATAATCATAGCATCCAGGAGAGGCAAGAGAATCAGGAGTTCAAGGTCATCCTCAGCAACACAGTGAGTTTGAGGCCAGCCTGGGCTTCATGAGACCCTGTCTCTAAAATTCATTAAGGAAGTAATGAATGTTAAACTGAGGTTGAGTGAAGGCTATACAGCTTTCAAAGAGACTGCCCAGTCACTGATGATGGGGGGCAGGGGAGGGGACGACACATGGACGGACGGACGGACATATGGAGATGGAGAGACAGCAAAGCACTGAAGTCATAGTGTAGTGCTGATCCTTATCAAAGATCAAAACACTGAAGTGCCAGGCCTTATACTGAATACAATTATTGACTTCATAATCAGGGAAACCTGCTATGGAATGAGCTGGAGAATATTCCAGTTTGATTTTATTCTCCAGATCCCTAATGTTAGCTAGGTAGAACTCATTTTAGGGGCTACTATTTAACCGCCGGGGGAAAAGAATTTTCTTTTTAATGGAAAAATTGTTCCTCATTGTGAAGGTGGCACATAATATTCTTGGCTTCTTCGGTCTCAAATAGAGGGAATTCATGTAGCTCCCTGTACCTCCAACTGCATCTTGAATCTCCTACGTCAACAAAGAAAGCCAGACTGATGGCTAACTTTTTTTTAAAAAAAAATTAATAAGTAGAAAGTACCAGCCCATCAAGAAGAGCACCAGGCAGGTCACATTGTGTAAATGCATCTGCTTCAAGAAACCTCAAGAGGCTTAGGAATTAGCAGATGAAGGGCACCACAGAACCAAACTCAAAGTCAGAATAACTCAGGCAAAAACTCAAGTATTTCAAGCACTCAGAAGTTCAGTTTTAAGCCAGCAGGACAGCTCAGGGCAAAAGCACTTGCCACCAGGTCTGATGACCTGAGTTTCATTCCTGGGACCCACATACTGGAAGGAAAAGAACAGAGTCTGGCAAGTTGTCCTCTGACTTCTATATTCATGTTATCACACACACACACACACACACACACACACACACACATATACACACTCACACATTCACACACTCATACACACACACACTCACATACACACACACACACACACACAAGAAATAAATACAACAAAAATGATGAGAATTTTAAAAGTGCAGTCCTCAGAAAGCATCAACATATTCCTACTCAGCACAGATCTGAGCTGAGAGGCAGTGATGGGCACTCCCTACCCTTGACATACTGTAATGCAACCAAAAGATTGAAGCATTGTTCAACAACATAGAGTCCAGTGTCCACAAGTTCGCATAGCCCACAGCAGTAACACTAAGCAGAAATTGCCATACACCAAGGACTGTATAAGCACTGTCTCATGAAATCTTAACAGTTATAGGATCTTTAAAGAGGTTTGGTTAAGATCCCTACAGTCACAGTCCAAAGGTAGGTCCAGGGTCATTGCTGTCAGATCCCTGTTCACATTCACTGAACCAGTGAGGCTTGCAGAGGCCAGGGAGAGGGGACACTTGGGTCTAGCACAGAAGACTAGGTTCCATAAGGAAAGGGCAGCATGGACTAGGGGGGGGGTGTTTGTATGGTGTTCTGGTGGTCAGAGGCTCACAGACAGGAGACAGAGGGAAAATAGGAAAGAGAAAGGCAGTTGATTAGAGATACCATGAGGTGAGAGATGATTGGGCATAGTCCCCTGACAAGGGATATTAACATGTCCACTCTTCTTTTTGTCAAGTGCCTGCGTGGAGACACTTAAAATGGGAGCTGAGAAAGTGTCTTAGTTAGGGTTTCTATTGCTGCGAAGAGACACCATGACCACGGCAACTCTTATAAAGGAAAACATTTAATTGAGGTGGCAGCTTACAGTTTCAGAGGTTCAGTCCATTATCATCATGGTGGGGAGCGTGGCGGCATGCAGGCAGACGTGGTGCTGGAGCAGGAGCTGAGAGTCCTACATCTGGCAGGCAACAGGAAATGGTCTGAGACACTGGGCATAGGAAGCCTCAAAGCCCGCCCCCACAGTGACACACTTCCTCTAACAAGGTCAAACCCACTTCAACCAAGCCACACCTCCTAATAGTGCCACTCCTTATGAGATTATTCGGGTCAATTACATTCAAACTACCACAGGAAGTGTCTCACAGGAAGAAAGTTTCCAACAGGAAGCCTTCTCTTTACCCTTCTTCTGTCTCTCTCTTGGCTCCAGTGCGGTAGCCCAAGGGCCCCGCCCACTAGTCCTCCCAGGTGGCCATGGCACAGCCCTTTGAGACCCGTGTGCCCAGAGAGCTTCTTGGCTTGAGGGTGCTAATGGATCCTCATCTCTGTTCTATCTCGAGCTGTGGTCCTGACTTAAAAGAAAAAGTACATTTCAAGCTATCACCACACTTCCGGACATTGGAAACCAGCCTTGCAAGGAAAGTGAGGGGCCAGCTCCATGGCATAGGGACAGCTGTGAAGTGTCCCTAGCACCACAGATACCTGTTCTCCTTAGAAAGGTCATTCACAAACCTTTCTCTCACTCGTTCATTCAGTCGCTCATCGCACAGATAGTTATCAAATACCCATTCTGACCATCTTACCTGATGGGAAGGACGAGGTCCAACACATATGTCACCTGACCCGGGGGGCCTTATATTGTGTTGCTGGTGGTATTGGTGACAGGTGGCCTACAATAGCTGTAATGAATGTTAGGTTAAAGAAATGCTCAGAAGTCACCATGGTGTCCCCAACTGCTCGCACGGCTTGCCTTGCTCACTTCCTGGATCTTCAAAGTCCGTCCCAGATACTGGCACACAGAAAGGGCTCGGGAAATGGTTACTGAATTAAGCAGAGAGCCTGAGAGTGCTGAGCCCCAACTCATCTCTCAGCACCTTCTCTGTAGCCCAGTCCCAGCATGGGTTAGAAAAGAAGGGATGCACCACAATTCTTCCGACAGGTGGTAGTATGTTCGAGTTGGGAGGGACTGGACAAAGTCATGGATATCGTTGTCTTTCCCTCCCAGGTATCAGGTCCAGGCCCTTCCTGCTTTCCCAACGCCATCTTGTGTGGCCGCTCTTCTAAGAGCGCTCAATTCGGTCAGAGTTCCTATTGAAGCCGAGGCATCTAAAGCTGGACTCAGGGCTGTGGTGAAGATGGAGCTTCAGTTGTCTTGTGTTTTCCCAGAGGCTTTGCCATAGCTCTCCCTGAAAATAAGTGTGGTCTCATCTCCATATTCTTGCCTGTTTCGGAGAGGCTAAGCTCCCTTGTTCCCTTCCTGCCCCACCTCCGATGTCTTACTGTCCTACTGCTCTTCCCCCCAGGAGTTCAAAACCAGCCTGACCCGATGTAGTGAAAGCCTAATATGGCTCAGAAGTAGGGCTCTTGCCTAGCAATTGCAAAACCCTGGCTTTGATCTCCAGCACTGCAGGGTGAGAGTACGGGGTGGAGGGTGAGAAAACCACATCACTCCCGATGTCTGGCATTGGCTGCTGGCTTTAGAACCAGGTCTCCAAAATCTTTTTCCTCAGCACTCTGCTGCCTCTCAGGTTTGGATCTCATGGGAAAGTTCTTAGCTTAGTCCTACAAGCCGTCTTTGGTATGATCCCTGCTTTTTCTGATTCCTACGGGTGGCCTTTTACCCTTCTAAAGCCAACCATCTTCCTGTCTCTCACTGTCCCTGTTCTGGGGAAGATCTCTTAGGGTCTTTCGTGGCCACACGATGGCCTTGAGGATGGGCAATGGGCAGCCTGGGCCGGGGCCCAAGCAGCAGACCTCCCAGGAACAGTGACACGTGCGTTTGGGCATGCTTATGGTTTTCTCCAGAGGACTGGAGAGAGAGAAGCGCGTGGAATCTAGAAACTTCTCAGGCTTTAAGAATTCCTGCCCTCCTCCTCAGTCTGACCCTGACTATGCCTGTCTGGGTCCGGGCAATGCCCACGGGCAGGACATCAAGAAAAAGAGGGGAGGCCTGTTTGTCATTTGCTCGGTCGCCCCTCCTCCGCACTTGTCTCCACTGGCTGCTCACCCCCTTGCTGCCCGCCTGTCCCTCTGGGCTGCTGGGCGCCACTACTACTGTCCGCAACCCGCTTTGCCAGACGGGTCCAAAGGCAGCTTGACTCACTGCTCTGCCAACAGCCCACGGCTTGCGCGAGGCTATAAAACCTGCCACTGAGGGAGGAGGCCCGGTGCCGCCCTACATTGCACAGCCCGAGCTCGCAGACATGACCCGAGCCGTAGAGCGGGGCCAAGGGGCGGCGGGCTGGGGGCTGCGCGGCGCCCTGGTGGCCGTAGCGCTGCTGTCGGCGCTGAACGCCGCGGGCACCGTGTTCGTGCTGTGCCAGTGGCGCGGGCTGAGCGAGGCGCTGCGGGCGCTGGAGGCGCAACGCGGCCGGGAGCAGCGCGAAGACAGCGCCCTACGCGCCTTTCTGGCCGAATTGAGTCGCGCACCACCGGGTCGGGTCCCCGAATCACCCCAGGACCCTGCGAGCGCAGCGCGCAACAAGCGCAGCCACAGCGGAGAGCCTGCGCCACACCTCCGCGCCGAGAGCCAGGACATGATGATGATGATGACCTACTCCATGGTGCCGGTAGGCAGGGGCTCGTCTCGGTGGCGCCCCCGTCGGTCAGGGCAGCAGGAGGTGATGGGAACTAGGATCCCGTGGCCAGGGACAAGGTCTTGGAGAGAACCCCGGGTATAGATGTGGCTAGGGAGGTCATGCTGGCAAGCTGCTTAACTCTTGAGATCAATCTCTTCATCTTCTGGGACGGGGCAGAGCAGGTCTTCACTTCTGACATCTTTTGAGTCTGCAGGTAAATGAAGGGCGTGGGCCGCCTTTCCCAACTTTTGACAGAAATTTTCTAGGTGTGAACTGACCCACAGCCGCAGCTCCCTATGGCAGTCTCCGCAGACAAAGTGATTTTTCTTCAGCAAGGATCCCTTTGCTTGGCACAATCTAGTGGTTAGGTTTTTTTAATCTGGCTTGGACTCATCCCCGTGAGATGGCAACCAAACTGCCCACCTAGATGCTGAAAATCATTCCTGGCTCTCAAGCTGTTCCAAATGGGAGAAACTGATGTAGTGTAACTTATTAGCATATGACTACGCACTGACAAAGCTGAGGTTCTTCACGTGGGGCCTGGGCTGCTTCCCGCACAAGCTCACAAGAGTGGAAAGCCGGAACTACTGGCAACCGTGTGCATCCAGGGAAGGTTCCAGCATTAATCTTTTTTCTTTTAATCACCCTCCTGCCCTTCCTCCCTCTCTCCCAGCTTCCTTCCTTCCGTCTCCCTTCCTAAAACAGTTTCATGTAACCCAGGATGGCCTTCAACTGGCTGTGTAGCCAAGGATGACCTTGGACTCCAGATCTTCCAACCACTTCTGATGGTGCAGGATGGCAGGCATGGGCCACAACATCTCCGAGCCTCTGCATTTTCTAAGCTATCCTTTTGCGTATTCGCTTCCTGAGATTTAGGAGACACCTCTCTAAAAGAAAGACCGTTAAAGAAAACAACACCATCTTTATTCTAGTTTCCAGGGGTTCTGCTTTTGTGGATTTGAACCCCGTGGTTCTCCGGCAGGGGCATTGAGATCTCATTCCCATCCCCCTTTCCACGTCCTGGTCCCCTCTCATTCACTGCAGCAGCTATGGGCTGCTTTCACTTTATAATTAGAAAATTTTCAATTGTCACTCCAAGCTGATACCTAGGAATCTTACGTATGTGACGAGAAGTCTACTTCAAACATTTGCTGTTCTCAGAGAAGCTTTCAAATACTGCGTGTGAGCTTAAATGCTTTTAAAACTACAAATATCACACACTTCAAATCCATAGTTTGAGAAAGTTCAAGCTCTCCATTTCTGGCTTCACTTTTTTACTCACGTAAACATTCAAAAAATCTATGCCTAAGCAAAAATTTCAAAAAAATACAACCTCTGTAAGATGCAGAGGACTCACTAGGGAATTCTAGAGCATTCTCTTGGCTCTCCACTCTGCATTTTAAGAGGTTAAAAAAAAAAACCTTCAAAGAGAAATCCATCTGAGCATCAACACTTTATATCTTTAATCCTGCTTTTAAGGTAGAAGGTTTGGATCCAAATTGAAGCCTATTCAGTTACTGACATAAGAGAACGAGCTCATTTTCATGTCAGAAAGCTAGATTTCAGTGCAGGGGACCTGGCCATGCAGCCACCTGCTGATCTTACAGATTAGCTCAGAAACTACAGCTAGGACATTTATAGATCAGCACCCACCGCCTCACATCGACAGTGCACATGCTGTGACACTTTCGAGTCACTGAAGGAGGTGCAGCAAGACCAGAAGGCACCGATCTCCCTGATGAGTGATCCCCTTCATGCAAGTGTCCCCTAAGAACACTGCAACTCTGTCGTGTGTCAGGTCTCAAACCCAGAACAAATGGCTAACTGAAGTGCACACTAACGTCTCAAAGCTGATGCTGGCCTGGCCGCCAGGTTCTCCCTGTATCCTTCACTCCTTACCTGTT
This sequence comes from Peromyscus attwateri, assembly GCA_902168425.1. Classification (NCBI taxonomy): domain Eukaryota; kingdom Metazoa; phylum Chordata; class Mammalia; order Rodentia; family Cricetidae; genus Peromyscus; species Peromyscus attwateri. The sequence goes on along the minus strand of CABHPP010169228.1, from coordinate 1,942 downwards.
ACAGGGTCCTCCTGGCTGGCATACCCCACCCCCTGAACGCTCCAGCCCCAGGGCTGGGCTGCCCCTCCCCCCAGCTCTCCCTTCCCTATATAATCCAGCCATTTTGGTTACCTGGCTCTTTTGGTCTACCCTTTACTCACCTTGGTCAGTCTCTTGGCACAGGTCACCCCTCTTGGTCAGTGTCTGGCTCCTCTCCCCTCTTCCTGTGGGTCAGCTCCTTTGCACAGCTCAGTCTGGTCATGTCACTCTGGACTCTCCCAGATGTCCCTGCCTCTGGCGATACTCTCCCACATATTTACATAAACCTCCCTCTCCTCCACCATGCCTAGGGGCGGTCATGGTCCTCCCTTGTTATTTCTCTTTCTCCGTCACCATGCATGTAAGCATCTGGGTGCCAGACTCTAAGAACGCTGTGACTCTGTTGTGCCCATCAGTGTCTTGGGGATGTTGTGCAGTGCAGGTTTTGATTCAGATGCTCTAAGGTATGAGATTCTGCATGACTGCAAGTGTCCACCAATGCCAGTGCTGCAGGTCTGAGGGCCACATTTTGAGGAAGGCAGTCCTAGAACACCAGAGTCGTTGGAGAAACCTGGAAACAGTGATGCCAGAATCCACCCTAGATATTATTCCAAGTGGGATCAGTCTGAGGTGTGGCCTGGAATGGAGAGTTCACTTACTAGCAGACAGGAGATTGACATGAGTTCCTAAGGATGGTCAGCTAGCTGGGTTAAGCTCTTCCAGTTCCCATCAGGCCTTGCTTTACACAAAGGAACCAATTTCACTGCTAAATACCTTTTTTCCTCTTTATTATAACAATGCACTTCTCATCCTCACAATTTTTTTCTTTACTCTTTGCTTTTCTTAGAACAGAAAATTAACCACACAAGAAAGCAATTTATTTAAAAAAAAAAAAAAAAGCCGTCACTGGGCACCTCAAGCAGAAACATTCAGAGAAGGATCTAGAATAAATCATGGAGGTAGACACATCTACCCACCCACCCCTGGCCTTTTGCTATAGCATCAGCTCTTGAATGAGTGTCAGATCCATGGACCACCCCAGAGCCTTACTCTGAGACTCTGTATGGGAGATCTAAGACCAAAGAAGCAAGCTCTACCAGGTTAATGTCAGCATTTCAAACAACCTTCCAGAGTGCTCTCTTTATCCAAGATGAGCTTCCCTGTGGTTTGTTTCTGTGCCTTTGGCTAAAACAAAAAGTACATCCCTTAGTAGGGGAGTTCTAACCAGCACATTCTGGTTGGTAGTTGTAAATGACTTTGTTGGGGAAAAAAAATGAGCAATTATTACTGAAGTACAGTTAATTTGGTGCAGACTACATATTAAAAAAATTAAAAGCAAGGGAATGTTTTGTTGGAAAACTGTTGAGTAGAACAGTGGGCAAAGTCTGGGAGCACCAATCATGGCCAGGGAGCACCGAACCTGGCCGGCGGAAAGGGGACTAGGGATCTGGAAACCATGGGAAGGAGGGCAGCTTTGGACCTACCTCCTCCCTTCCTGTAGGGCACACTGCCTCAGTTGTTTCCTTCCCCACATCCTGTAATCCTCTTCTTTTCTCCCAGCAGAACTGATCCCACCCCTCCCCTCCCCTCTCTCTCCGCACCCCTCCCCCTGTCTCCTGCACTCCCTCCTCTCTTTTCAAGTCTTACCCTGACTGACACTCGGGCAGCTCTGCTCTGCCATCTTTTCTGACCACGAATCTACAGCATCCAGAGGAACTTTAATAACAAAATCAAAGTCGGGTAGAAACCCTGCAATGCACTGAGGCTGGCGAACATATCTCCACAGCGATCGTTAGCCCCGGGTACCAAACACACTCCCACACCTAAGGTATCATTTGAGAGTGAATATATCTCCACAGCGATCGTTAGCCCCGAGATATCATTTGAGAGTGAATATATCTCCACAGCAATCGTTAGCCCCGGG
>CABHPP010169225.1:0-14103 GCA_902168425.1 Peromyscus attwateri | reverse complement strand
GGGCTTGGTCCTGCCTCACCTAGATATGCCCGACTTTGTTGACTCCCGGGGGGAGGCATCACCCTCTCTGAGAGGTGGAGGGGGGGGAGGTGGGGGTAGTGGGAGGAGGTGAAGGGGAGTGGGAGGGAGTGGGGAATTATAGTTGGTATGAAAATGAAAAAAATTTAAATTAAAAAAAATGAGGTCATGAGGTAGGGGGTTGTATCAAGGGATGGGGGATAATAGAAGAAAAGTGGAATCCTGGGGACAGAGAGATTCAGTCAGGAAGTGGGGTGGCAGGGTGAAGAAATGAGATGGTTAACCAAAATGGAGTAAGAAAAGCTGTGTGAAAACCTATGATTTTGCAACCTAAGTAAAAAAATATAACAAGCAGAGTAGTTAGTGAACACATGGCTATGGAAGAACAGGGCAAGAACACTGGAGGTCGAAGGTTTAAGCAGGACTGGGGCCAGGGAGACAGGGGAGAGTAGGGGGCAGGGATGAGCTAATCAAAACTAAGGATGTATGAAAGGAGAAAAACTTTATGAAACCCCACTAGCTTGTGAGCTAATTTAAAAAATATAATTTAAGAAAAGGAAGTTGAACAGAGGTATCCTGCATGGGTAGACACTGCTTTCCCAGAAGACGTGATTATGAAATTAAAATCTCAGTGCCAGTCAAGCTATTGGCCAGGGAGGCCCCAGAGGCTCCCAAAACAACACGGGCTGTTTTGTCTCACGACAACTAGATGGTAAGACCTTCCTGATGAAGATGTCACATACTTTGGTTGCAAGACATCAAGAAATCAATCTCAAACTGACCTGGAAACTCTTTCCCTGCTGACTAGTTTTCATGATGCTGGAAGATGTCAGGCAGGCCTCTGGAGGAGAAAAGACATCAATGGTCTAACCCAGCACCGGACCCTGCCTGCTACAGGATCAACCTGTAGGCAAGAGGTACTCACTGGTGCCATGGTGCCATGGCTGCTATGGGTGGCCGCAGGTCACCAACTGCTTTCTGTTTGGGTTTGAGAGCTCCTCCTCAGGAGGGAATTCATGCCTGGCACTGCAAACCTGGCCAAAAATCCGTGGCTGGGAGGTCTTAGGCCTGGAGGGAAACTTGCTACTGTTGTTTGTTTTTGCTCTTTTGGGGGGCCTGTCACCCAGTTCCCAAATAAACCACACATGGAAGCTTATTCGTATAAATGCCTGGCCTTAGCTTGGCTTGTTTCTTGCCAGCTTTTCTTAACTTTAAATTAGCCCATCTACCTTTTGCCTCTGGGTTTTTACCTTTTTCTATTAATGTATCTTTCTTTCTTACTCCATTACTGGTTGTATAGCTGGGTGACTGGCCCCTGATGTTCTCCTCCTTCTCTGGCTCCTTCTTCTCCTCTCCTTCCAGATTCTCTCTGCCTGCCAGCCCTGCCTATCCTTTCTCCTGCCTCACTATTGGCCGTTTAGTTCTTTACTAGACCATCAGGTATTTTAGACAGGCACAGTAACACAGCTTCACAGAGTTAAACAAATGCAACATAAACAAAAGTAACACACCTTAAAATAATATTCTACAACATGCTACTGTTGTTTTGCTAACTGGACATGTTGTTAAGCCACCTTCTAAATGTTTATGTTTGTATTCATAGATTCATGCTGCTCTCAACCTGAATCAGGGACGCACGCTTCTTTTCACAGTAGGCAGTGGTTAACACAGAGACTCCTAACTGTTCAGAGTCTTCAGAAGAAGTGATTTTTGAGTGCTCAGCCAAGGATGGGACTCTGGATGGGCGACGTTTGTCTATCAACCTTCCCACACCCCAAGGCTCAGGAAACATGGGAGGATGAGAGGTGGGAAGAAGGTAAGATCTGGAGGATGGGGAAGAGTTGTGGGGAACTCTGTCTTCACGGCTCTTGCGCACACAAACTCAGAACAGTTGTGGGAACCACCTCTACAAGACTTGCACAAGTTCAAGCTAGTCAAATATTCCAGCAAGGATAGGACAGGGGCTACCACCAACTCCTCACTAAAGAGCTATTGGTAGTTGATCACTACTAAGGGAAAGAGTCACTTCTTCGCGATGTGGCCTTTGGTAGGTTGCCCATGCCCCAATGAATGGTCCCACACCTATTGGGATATAGACAGCATTACCTGGACTTAGTAAATTATAAAAGTAAAAAAGTAAAAGGGACATGAAATAGGGAGAGAGAAGTGTTGGTAGAGGAAGTCAGAGAAAAAAAAGAGGGGTAGATATGATCAAGATACACTGAATACACATATATTTTCAAAGAATAAAGTTTAAAAATATATATATTTTTTAAATTAAGAAGTCCCAGTCTGGAAAGATGGCTCAGGGGATAAAGATACTTGCCAACCAGACTGATGATCTGCATTTTATCCCTGGGACCCACACGGTAGAAAGAAATTTGGTCTCTGACCTCTATACTTGGGCTGTGGCAGGTGCATGTGAGTGCACACACACACACACACACACACACACACACATCAATAAATAAAATATATCTTTAAATATGTCCATAGCAAGGCTTTGTCATTGTCTACTTATCATTGTCTAAATTCTGGTTCAGCAAGGTGGTTGGACAAAGTCCTTATGAGTTGATAGGACACGATGATTTTTCAGGAGATAATTGCCTCTGCTTCTAGGTTCAACCTCACCCTCAAGGGTAATGGCCTTCATCTAGTGGAGGGGGTTGTTTGTCTCTTGTCGGAATTCCAATTGACTGGAGGTTTGGACAATGACTTTATCCCTGTGCCTTCAGCCAAAGTAAAGGGACAGGGCCATCAAGAGGGCTTGAAGAGTAAAGGAACTTGCCATCAACTCTGACAAGCTGAGTTTGATTCCAGGAACCTACATACTGAGAGAACCAACTCCCGCAATTACTGTGCCCTGCACCCTCTAATAAATGTAAATTAAAGAAAAAGAAAACTAAAAGAGGCAGACACAAAATGAAGGCGTGGCTTTAACCTAAGGTAGAAGTCAGGAGCTGACGCTTTTCAGCAAAGGCAGCTTTTAATTGTGGCTTCATAATTTCAGAATTGGGGGATTTGGAGACAGGTGTTCACTCCCATAGCTTTCAGACAGTGTCTAAAAGTTCAGGGCATCTCAGTTCATCTCAGGTCAGGGCACACGGTTAGAGCTGAGCCTTTTCTGGGTGGGGCTTTCCTTCCAAGCTGTAGTCTCTGGGCTCTGCAGGTGCCATCCTCTCAAGACTTGACCTTGCTTCCACCCAAGTCTCTGTAGGGCAGAAGTCTTGCTTCTCTGGCTTTTGAAGTCAGCAAGGAGAGGCCTTACACTCTTACAGGTCTCCAATGCATCTTTCCTCCAGCACCCACATCTTTGATCCACAGTGACAGCAGCTTCCTCACCTGGTCTCAAAGTGAATCATGTCCTTATGCCACCAGTCTCTCCACACCCTTCGTAAAATGCCGGTCCAGTAACCGATCCCCTCTCTTATGTGGCTTATACATGCAGCATTCAGTGCTGGACTGGCTTTGATCTTCAAGTTTTGGAGGCCAGCACCACTCTGAGCCCTTTTCTACCTCGCCAATCTGAAACTCCCCAGGACCCTATTCTCTTCCTTTCTCCTTGTTACCTTGAACCCCAGCTTTGGAACTACACGGTTCCTACCTCCAATGAGCAGGTGTGTGTGAATTTTTTTTAACATCTGGACTGTGGACACTCAGGCTTCCTTGAGTGTTGGATTCTTGTCTGTGCAAATGTATAAATTGTACCCTTGAGGCTGGGCACATTGCTCAGTAATAACAAATGCTTAGTATGTGCAAGGTCCTAGGTTCCACCCCAGCACCACATTTAAAGGCCTGTCCACTTCACAAGCCTATTATGGGACTCAAATGACATAAGAAAGACCATTGAAAACGGAAGTGCCCTTATCCATGTGAGGCTTTGTTTGTTTGGGTTTTGTTGTTGTTTTAAGTTGTATTTCATTTTATGTGTATGTGTATGTATATGCCTGAGTGTATGTCTGTGTACCACATGTGTGCATGAGCCCGCAGAGGTCAGAAGAGGGTGTCAGATCTCCTGGAGATGGAGTTCTAGGTGTTGGTGAGCCGGGAATTCCAAGTACCTTTCCAGCCTGGTAAGGTTTTGTTTTGTCTTTTCAAAAACAATAGCTCAGGTTTTGGAAGTGGAGCTTTGCAGTATTAACTCACGCCCACAGATTTAGCAGTTTCAAATTCATGAGTGATCCTCACAATCTCACAGAATCCAAGCCTAAAGCTTCTTATTCTAATTGCTTCTGAACACAACTTTTGTTATTCACAGAAAAGCCATATCTGCATGTGAAAAAGGAAAAAGCTCCTCTCTAAATCTAACCTGGTCAAAATTCAAAGTCCCCAGCAGAACTAACTGGCTGCCCTGTGTCCAACACAAATTGGATGGTTGATACAATAGATATGGGGGTGCCCCAGATTTCCCTTCAGGAAAAGTCACACTTCCTGGCTTTGGCATTGAGGTTAAGACCTGCCTTAGCGGCAGGAAGCCACCTAACCCAAGGTCTCACCCATCTGGGTACAGCCTGTATCTGCCTTGTGACCAAGTGGGGCAGCGTGGAGAACCCAGCCAACCATTCCAGCCTGACACAAAAAACTTTGTTTTCTATACAGGGTCTTACATCATAGCCCAGGCTGACCTGAAACTCATTATGTAGCCCTGACAAATTTGAGGACGGCTGCCCTGCCTCAGCCTCCTGAGTGTTGGGATTATAGGTGTGAGCTCCCAAGTCTGGCATGGCACAAGATATTTTGATGGGCAGTCGCTGAGTTCCCAGTTCCCTGGTGGGCTGGCCAGTTTTTGCAGGGTTGAATTGAGTTACACTTACGTGCTAAGTGCTGGTTCCCCACTCTTGCCTTCACACGTGCTGATCTCTAAGAAACACCTTGCACCTCAAATTCCGTCTCAGCATTGCTTTCGGAGAGCTCAGCTTGTGACAATTGGCTCCAATGCGCTATGTCAGGATTGGGGGAGAGCCTATGTCTGTTACAAAAAAGGAAAGAGCAAAATGGGTGATGATAGGGAGGTTGAAAGGGCCACTGCTCTAACCACGGGCAACTTTGCATCTAACAATAAACAGGTGACTCAAAGGTCTAAGATACTGAACTGTCTGGTGGGTGGAAATCTGTGGGTCCCTGCCCAACTTGGACCCAAATCTCCCAAAGGAAGCAAAATCACCAATTCTTATTCCTAACCCCAGAAACACCCTGATTTAATGCTGTCACCTTGAAGTTCCAAAGCTGATTCCTAAGAAAATGGAAAGACATTGTGAAAAACTCCACTAGAAAACAGGGTATAATAGTTGTGCCCGGAATCCCAGCACTTGGGAAGCTGGGGCAGGAGAATTGCAATGAGTTTGAGGCTAAACCTGGGCTACATAGCAAATACCAGACTAGCTAGAGCTATATAGCAGAACAAACAAACAAAAAAGGCCAGAAGTGGTGGTACATGCCTGTAATCCCAGCCCTGCCCCACCCTTGTTTGATTGGCAGCTGCTCCCGGCAGTTTCAGAAGGGAAAGCCTTTGCCAACTCCATACCCTCAGGTCTAGAACATGGTCTTCAGCCATGTGATTTTACAGAATTCTGCTCCTTTCATCATAGCATTTACCTCACAGTCTTGTTTAGAATTATACTCCCTTGGAGCCAGTACCTGGCACAGGCCTATAATCCCAGCAGTCAAGACGCTGAAGCAGGAAGACAAGAGTTCAAGAACAACTTTGGCTGCATAATGAGACACATGCTCCCATTTGGAATAATAATAATAAAAAAAAGCCAAGCATAGAGATGCATGTCTATAATCATAGCATCCAGGAGAGGCAAGAGAATCAGGAGTTCAAGGTCATCCTCAGCAACACAGTGAGTTTGAGGCCAGCCTGGGCTTCATGAGACCCTGTCTCTAAAATTCATTAAGGAAGTAATGAATGTTAAACTGAGGTTGAGTGAAGGCTATACAGCTTTCAAAGAGACTGCCCAGTCACTGATGATGGGGGGCAGGGGAGGGGACGACACATGGACGGACGGACGGACATATGGAGATGGAGAGACAGCAAAGCACTGAAGTCATAGTGTAGTGCTGATCCTTATCAAAGATCAAAACACTGAAGTGCCAGGCCTTATACTGAATACAATTATTGACTTCATAATCAGGGAAACCTGCTATGGAATGAGCTGGAGAATATTCCAGTTTGATTTTATTCTCCAGATCCCTAATGTTAGCTAGGTAGAACTCATTTTAGGGGCTACTATTTAACCGCCGGGGGAAAAGAATTTTCTTTTTAATGGAAAAATTGTTCCTCATTGTGAAGGTGGCACATAATATTCTTGGCTTCTTCGGTCTCAAATAGAGGGAATTCATGTAGCTCCCTGTACCTCCAACTGCATCTTGAATCTCCTACGTCAACAAAGAAAGCCAGACTGATGGCTAACTTTTTTTTAAAAAAAAATTAATAAGTAGAAAGTACCAGCCCATCAAGAAGAGCACCAGGCAGGTCACATTGTGTAAATGCATCTGCTTCAAGAAACCTCAAGAGGCTTAGGAATTAACAGATGAAGGGCACCACAGAACCAAACTCAAAGTCAGAATAACTCAGGCAAAAACTCAAGTATTTCAAGCACTCAGAAGTTCAGTTTTAAGCCAGCAGGACAGCTCAGGGCAAAAGCACTTGCCACCAGGTCTGATGACCTGAGTTTCATTCCTGGGACCCACATACTGGAAGGAAAAGAACAGAGTCTGGCAAGTTGTCCTCTGACTTCTATATTCATGTTATCACACACACACACACACACACACATATACACACTCACACATTCACACACTCATACACACACACACTCACATACACACACACACACACACACAAGAAATAAATACAACAAAAATGATGAGAATTTTAAAAGTGCAGTCCTCAGAAAGCATCAACATATTCCTACTCAGCACAGATCTGAGCTGAGAGGCAGTGATGGGCACTCCCTACCCTTGACATACTGTAATGCAACCAAAAGATTGAAGCATTGTTCAACAACATAGAGTCCAGTGTCCACAAGTTCGCATAGCCCACAGCAGTAACACTAAGCAGAAATTGCCATACACCAAGGACTGTATAAGCACTGTCTCATGAAATCTTAACAGTTATAGGATCTTTAAAGAGGTTTGGTTAAGATCCCTACAGTCACAGTCCAAAGGTAGGTCCAGGGTCATTGCTGTCAGATCCCTGTTCACATTCACTGAACCAGTGAGGCTTGCAGAGGCCAGGGAGAGGGGACACTTGGGTCTAGCACAGAAGACTAGGTTCCATAAGGAAAGGGCAGCATGGACTAGGGGGGGGGTGTTTGTATGGTGTTCTGGTGGTCAGAGGCTCACAGACAGGAGACAGAGGGAAAATAGGAAAGAGAAAGGCAGTTGATTAGAGATACCATGAGGTGAGAGATGATTGGGCATAGTCCCCTGACAAGGGATATTAACATGTCCACTCTTCTTTTTGTCAAGTGCCTGCGTGGAGACACTTAAAATGGGAGCTGAGAAAGTGTCTTAGTTAGGGTTTCTATTGCTGCGAAGAGACACCATGACCACGGCAACTCTTATAAAGGAAAACATTTAATTGAGGTGGCAGCTTACAGTTTCAGAGGTTCAGTCCATTATCATCATGGTGGGGAGCGTGGCGGCATGCAGGCAGACGTGGTGCTGGAGCAGGAGCTGAGAGTCCTACATCTGGCAGGCAACAGGAAATGGTCTGAGACACTGGGCATAGGAAGCCTCAAAGCCCGCCCCCACAGTGACACACTTCCTCTAACAAGGCCAAACCCACTTCAACCAAGCCACACCTCCTAATAGTGCCACTCCTTATGAGATTATTCGGGTCAATTACATTCAAACTACCACAGGAAGTGTCTCACAGGAAGAAAGTTTCCAACAGGAAGCCTTCTCTTTACCCTTCTTCTGTCTCTCTCTTGGCTCCAGTGCGGTAGCCCAAGGGCCCCGCCCACTAGTCCTCCCAGGTGGCCATGGCACAGCCCTTTGAGACCCGTGTGCCCAGAGAGCTTCTTGGCTTGAGGGTGCTAATGGATCCTCATCTCTGTTCTATCTCGAGCTGTGGTCCTGACTTAAAAGAAAAAGTACATTTCAAGCTATCACCACACTTCCGGACATTGGAAACCAGCCTTGCAAGGAAAGTGAGGGGCCAGCTCCATGGCATAGGGACAGCTGTGAAATGTCCCTAGCACCACAGATACCTGTTCTCCTTAGAAAGGTCATTCACAAACCTTTCTCTCACTCGTTCATTCAGTCGCTCATCACACAGATAGTTATCAAATACCCATTCTGACCATCTTACCTGATGGGAAGGACGAGGTCCAACACATATGTCACCTGACCCGGGGGGCTTTATATTGTGTTGCTGGTGGTATTGGTGACAGGTGGCCTACAATAGCTGTAATGAATGTTAGGTTAAAGAAATGCTCAGAAGTCACCATGGTGTCCCCAACTGCTCGCACGGCTTGCCTTGCTCACTTCCTGGATCTTCAAAGTCCGTCCCAGATACTGGCACACAGAAAGGGCTCGGGAAATGGTTACTGAATTAAGCAGAGAGCCTGAGAGTGCTGAGCCCCAACTCATCTCTCAGCACCTTCTCTGTAGCCCAGTCCCAGCATGGGTTAGAAAAGAAGGGATGCACCACAATTCTTCCGACAGGTGGTAGTATGTTCGAGTTGGGAGGGACTGGACAAAGTCATGGATATCGTTGTCTTTCCCTCCCAGGTATCAGGTCCAGGCCCTTCCTGCTTTCCCAACGCCATCTTGTGTGGCCGCTCTTCTAAGAGCACTCAATTCGGTCAGAGTTCCTATTGAAGCCGAGGCATCTAAAGCTGGACTCAGGGCTGTGGTGAAGATGGAGCTTCAGTTGTCTTGTGTTTTCCCAGAGGCTTTGCCATAGCTCTCCCTGAAAATAAGTGTGGTCTCATCTCCATATTCTTGCCTGTTTCGGAGAGGCTAAGCTCCCTTGTTCCCTTCCTGCCCCACCTCCGATGTCTTACTGTCCTACTGCTCTTCCCCCCAGGAGTTCAAAACCAGCCTGACCCGATGTAGTGAAAGCCTAATATGGCTCAGAAGTAGGGCTCTTGCCTAGCAATTGCAAAACCCTGGCTTTGATCTCCAGCACTGCAGGGTGGGAGTACGGGGTGGAGGGTGAGAAAACCACATCACTCCTGGATGTCTGGCATTGGCTGCTGGCTTTAGAACCAGGTCTCCAAAATCTTTTTCCTCAGCACTCTGCTGCCTCTCAGGTTTGGATCTCATGGGAAAGTTCTTAGCTTAGTCCTACAAGCCGTCTTTGGTATGATCCCTGCTTTTTCTGATTCCTACGGGTGGCCTTTTACCCTTCTAAAGCCAACCATCTTCCTGTCTCTCACTGTCCCTGTTCTGGGGAAGATCTCTTAGGGTCTTTCGTGGCCACACGATGGCCTTGAGGATGGGCAATGGGCAGCCTGGGCCGGGGCCCAAGCAGCAGACCTCCCAGGAACAGTGACACGTGCGTTTGGGCATGCTTATGGTTTTCTCCAGAGGACTGGAGAGAGAAGCGAGTGGAATCTAGAAACTTCTCAGGCTTTAAGAATTCCTGCCCTCCTCCTCAGTCTGACCCTGACTATGCCTGTCTGGGTCCTGGCAATGCCCACGGGCAGGACATCAAGAAAAAGAGGGGAGGCCTGTTTGTCATTTGCTCGGTCGCCCCTCCTCCGCACTTGTCTCCACTGGCTGCTCACCCCCTTGCTGCCCGCCTGTCCCTCTGGGCTGCTGGGCGCCACTACTACTGTCCGCAACCCGCTTTGCCAGACGGGTCCAAAGGCAGCTTGACTCACTGCTCTGCCAACAGCCCACGGCTTGCGCGAGGCTATAAAACCTGCCACTGAGGGAGGAGGCCCGGTGCCGCCCTACATTGCACAGCCCGAGCTCGCAGACATGACCCGAGCCGTAGAGCGGGGCCAAGGGGCGGCGGGCTGGGGGCTGCGCGGCGCCCTGGTGGCCGTAGCGCTGCTGTCGGCGCTGAACGCCGCGGGCACCGTGTTCGTGCTGTGCCAGTGGCGCGGGCTGAGCGAGGCGCTGCGGGCGCTGGAGGCGCAACGCGGCCGGGAGCAGCGCGAAGACAGCGCCCTACGCGCCTTTCTGGCCGAATTGAGTCGCGCACCACCGGGTCGGGTCCCCGAATCACCCCAGGACCCTGCGAGCGCAGCGCGCAACAAGCGCAGCCACAGCGGAGAGCCTGCGCCACACCTCCGCGCCGAGAGCCAGGACATGATGATGATGATGACCTACTCCATGGTGCCGGTAGGCAGGGGCTCGTCTCGGTGGCGCCCCCGTCGGTCAGGGCAGCAGGAGGTGATGGGAACTAGGATCCCGTGGCCAGGGACAAGGTCTTGGAGAGAACCCCGGGTATAGATGTGGCTAGGGAGGTCATGCTGGCAAGCTGCTTAACTCTTGAGATCAATCTCTTCATCTTCTGGGACGGGGCAGAGCAGGTCTTCACTTCTGACATCTTTTGAGTCTGCAGGTAAATGAAGGGCGTGGGCCGCCTTTCCCAACTTTTGACAGAAATTTTCTAGGTGTGAACTGACCCACAGCCGCAGCTCCCTATGGCAGTCTCCGCAGACAAAGTGATTTTTCTTCAGCAAGGATCCCTTTGCTTGGCACAATCTAGTGGTTAGGTTTTTTAATCTGGCTTGGACTCATCCCCGTGAGATGGCAACCAAACTGCCCACCTAGATGCTGAAAATCATTCCTGGCTCTCAAGCTGTTCCAAATGGGAGAAACTGATGTAGTGTAACTTATTAGCATATGACTACGCACTGACAAAGCTGAGGTTCTTCACGTGGGGCCTGGGCTGCTTCCCGCACAAGCTCACAAGAGTGGAAAGCCGGAACTACTGGCAACCGTGTGCATCCAGGGAAGGTTCCAGCATTAATCTTTTTTCTTTTAATCACCCTCCTGCCCTTCCTCCCTCTCTCCCAGCTTCCTTCCTTCCGTCTCCCTTCCTAAAACAGTTTCATGTAACCCAGGATGGCCTTCAACTGGCTGTGTAGCCAAGGATGACCTTGGACTCCAGATCTTCCAACCACTTCTGATGGTGCAGGATGGCAGGCATGGGCCACAACATCTCCGAGCCTCTGCATTTTCTAAGCTATCCTTTTGCGTATTCGCTTCCTGAGATTTAGGAGACACCTCTCTAAAAGAAAGACCGTTAAAGAAAACAACACCATCTTTATTCTAGTTTCCAGGGGTTCTGCTTTTGTGGATTTGAACCCCGTGGTTCTCCGGCAGGGGCATTGAGATCTCATTCCCATCCCCCTTTCCACGTCCTGGTCCCCTCTCATTCACTGCAGCAGCTATGGGCTGCTTTCACTTTATAATTAGAAAATTTTCAATTGTCACTCCAAGCTGATACCTAGGAATCTTACGTATGTGACGAGAAGTCTACTTCAAACATTTGCTGTTCTCAGAGAAGCTTTCAAATACTGCGTGTGAGCTTAAATGCTTTTAAAACTACAAATATCACACACTTCAAATCCATAGTTTGAGAAAGTTCAAGCTCTCCATTTCTGGCTTCACTTTTTTACTCACGTAAACATTCAAAAAATCTATGCCTAAGCAAAAATTTCAAAAAATACAACCTCTGTAAGATGCAGAGGACTCACTAGGGAATTCTAGAGCATTCTCTTGGCTCTCCACTCTGCATTTTAAGAGGTTAAAAAAAAAAACCTTCAAAGAGAAATCCATCTGAGCATCAACACTTTATATCTTTAATCCTGCTTTTAAGGTAGAAGGTTTGGATCCAAATTGAAGCCTATTCAGTTACTGACATAAGAGAACGAGCTCATTTTCATGTCAGAAAGCTAGATTTCAGTGCAGGGTCCTGGCCATGCAGCCACCTGCTGATCTTACAGATTAGCTCAGAAACTACAGCTAGGACATTTATAGATCAGCACCCACCGCCTCACATCGACAGTGCACATGCTGTGACACTTTCGAGTCACTGAAGGAGGTGCAGCAAGACCAGAAGGCACCGATCTTCCTGATGAGTGATCCCCTTCATGCAAGTGTCCCCTAAGAACACTGCAACTCTGTCGTGTGTCAGGTCTCAAACCCAGAACAAATGGCTAACTGAAGTGCACACTAACGTCTCAAAGCTGATGCTGGCCTGGCCGCCAGGTTCTCCCTGTATCCTTCACTCCTTACCTGTTACAGGGTCCTCCTGGCTGGCATACCCCACCCCCTGAACGCTCCAGCCCCAGGGCTGGGCTGCCCCTCCCCCAGCTCTCCCTTCCCTATATAATCCAGCCATTTTGGTTACCTGGCTCTTTTGGTCTACCCTTTACTCACCTTGGTCAGTCTCTTGGCACAGGCCACCCCTCTTGGTCAGTGTCTGGCTCCTCTCCCCTCTTCCTGTGGGTCAGCTCCTTACTTTGCACAGCTCAGTCTGGTCATGTCACTCTGGACTCTCCCAGATGTCCCTGCCTCTGGCGATACTCTCCCACATATCTACATAAACCTCCCTCTCCTCCACCATGCCTAGGGGCGGTCATGCTCCTCCCTTGTTATTTCTCTTTCTCCGTCACCATGCATGTAAGCATCTGGGTGCCAGACTCTAAGAACGCTGTGACTCTGTTGTGCCCATCAGTGTCTTGGGGATGTTGTGCAGTGCAGGTTTTGATTCAGATGCTCTAAGGTATGAGATTCTGCATGACTGCAAGTGTCCACCAATGCCAGTGCTGCAGGTCTGAGGGCCACATTTTGAGGAAGGCAGTCCTAGAACACCAGAGTCGTTGGAGAAACCTGGAAACAGTGATGCCAGAATCCACCCTAGATATTATTCCAAGTGGGATCAGTCTGAGGTGTGGCCTGGAATGGAGAGTTCACTTACTAGCAGACAGGAGATTGACATGAGTTCCTAAGGATGGTCAGCTAGCTGGGTTAAGCTCTTCCAGTTCCCATCAGGCCTTGCTTTACACAAAGGAACCAATTTCACTGCTAAATACCTTTTTTCCTCTTTATTATAACAATGCACTTCTCATCCTCACAATTTTTTTCTTTACTCTTTGCTTTTCTTAGAACAGAAAATTAACCACACAAGAAAGCAATTTATTTAAAAAAAAAAAAAAAAAAGCCGTCACTGGGCACCTCAAGCAGAAACATTCAGAGAAGGATCTAGAATAAATCATGGAGGTAGACACATCTACCCACCCACCCCTGGCCTTTTGCTATAGCATCAGCTCTTGAATGAGTGTCAGATCCATGGACCACCCCAGAGCCTTACTCTGAGACTCTGTATGGGAGATCTAAGACCAAAGAAGCAAGCTCTACCAGGTTAATGTCAGCATTTCAAACAACCTTCCAGAGTGCTCTCTTTATCCAAGATGAGCTTCCCTGTGGTTTGTTTCTGTGCCTTTGGCTAAAACAAAAAGTACATCCCTTAGTAGGGGAGTTCTAACCAGCACATTCTGGTTGGTAGTTCTAAATGACTTTGTTGGGGGAAAAAAATGAGCAATTATTACTGAAGTACAGTTAATTTGGTGCAGACTAGCATATTAAAAAAATTAAAAGCAAGGGAATGTTTTGTTGGAAAACTGTTGAGTAGAACAGTGGGCAAAGTCTGGGAGCACCAATCATGGCCAGGGAGCACCGAACCTGGCCAGCGGAAAGGGGACTAGGGATCTGGAAACCATGGGAAAGGAGGGCAGCTTTGGACCTACCTCCTCCCTTCCTGTAGGGCACACTGCCTCAGTTGTTTCCTTCCCCACATCCTGTAATCCCCTTCTTTTCTCCCAGCAGAACTGATCCCACCCCTCCCCTCCCCTCTCTCTCCGCACCCCTCCCCCTGTCTCCTGCACTCCCTCCTCTCTTTTCAAGTCTTACCCTGACTGACACTCGGGCAGCTCTGCTCTGCCATCTTTTCTGACCACGAATCTACAGCATCCAGAGGAACTTTAATAACAAAATCAAAGTCGGGTAGAAACCCTGCAATGCACTGAGGCTGGCGAACATATCTCCACAGCAATCGTTAGCCCCGGGTACCAAGCACACTCCCACACCTAAGGTATCATTTGAGGGTGAATA
>CABHPP010169222.1:0-25722 GCA_902168425.1 Peromyscus attwateri | reverse complement strand
TTCAACATAATAACTCACTTCCTAATGCTACCACGTTGTTTGAACATAATAACTGGGCAGCAGGAGACTGAAAATTAGCCATAGTGTTGTGTAATTGTGAACCCTCTTGCCCCAAGCTCTGGGTTTACTGTTTGCTCCCAAATTCCTTCAGCATTCCAGCTATCTGTACTCTGCGGTATTTTTTTAATCAGCGGCTACTTTGGGAAACTGTGTGACCTCTAGAAGCTTAGATTGCCATGAAAATGACCCAACTCTTCATGTCAATGAAACAACACAGGGCCAGGGGTATAACTAAATGGTAGAGTGTTGGCCTAGCAGGCACAAGGCCCAGGGGCCATACTCAGCACCACCAAAAATAAGCAAGTAAACCAATAGCAAATCATAATTAACTAGACTTCATCAAGGTGCAGGACTTCCTGGCTCCCCACCCTTCTGTATGCCACAGTGACAGGTAGGACACCTCTGAAAGCCCTGTTAACTTCTCCTGATTCCCATTAGTGGCATTCAAAAACAAAAACCAAACCAAACAAACAAACAAAATGTCATGCTTTCCTGAAGAGAAGAAGTCAGAGCAAAAAGTACTTCTGAAAAAGGAGAACAACTTTCTTGAGGGTCCTGTGTACCCCAGGATATGATTGGTTACCAAGGTGGGAGTCACCAGAACAAGTCATTGAAAGAACACACTTATGGGGTTAAAAAAAATTTTTTTGAAGTCTAAGACATATTTTCCTTCTGCATTCCTCATGCCTCACCCCACCCCCACCCTCATCAAAAAAGAATCGCTGGCTAAATCTAGTTGACATTCAAGCTTAATTTACATGCATTTTATCGGCAGACTAAAGGTCACTTGTGTGACACAATCTGAAGCTTTTAGGTTGCGATTCTTCCACAAAAAGAGCATTTTTTTTTCAAGCTCATTAGTTGCTTTTATGTAGATCTTTGAGTTTTAACAGCTCTCTGTCTTAAATAGATATAATTTGCTTCTAGTTTAACTAAAGTTCAGGACACAATTTCCTTTACTGAAAGGTAGAGTTAAAACAAAAAGACCAGCTGAAGAACATTCAAGATGCAATTTGTGAAGTTTGTTCCGAATGCAATACAGTAATCTCTTCATTTGCCACTCAGAAAGTTCCGTGTGTTTGCAGAACTGCTGAGAACTTTGGGAGCTCTTCCTCAACTCTAGCTAAGAACTGTAGAGGACTAGGAGTCAGTTATGGGTGACTGTGCCCAAGGTACCATGCTGAGCAGGGGCTGCAAAACACTCAACACTCGTAGGGTTTGTTGGTTGGTTGGTTGGTTTTCAGTAACTCGGCAGGTGATGGGTGCCATCTAGAATCTCACTCATTAGAAGGAAAAAAAAAAATACCCTCTCCCTTTTGAGGACATTGAGACCTTTGAAAGGAATTCTTTTATAGTCGTGTGATGAGAATGGGGACCACCAGGAAGAAAGGGGCTCAGAGGTCGGGCATGTAGCTAGGAACAGAATAATCATTAGTGTGTGCAGAGCCCTGAGTTTATTGCCTAATACTGAAAGAAATCACTGCTGTCATGGAAGGGCAGTTTTATAAACCTGGGCAAGCCAGAGGGCAGAGTGTTCCAAGTGCAAATAGTGACTTGAGTGTCCGGCTGGAACAGCAATTGTGCGAGAGACAAGGAGACCAACCGGACCTCCCTAAATTGGAGACCGTCAGCTGGAGAAAGGGAATCAAGGTCAGCCCGCTAGGCAAGAGGAAACTTGGAATTTCCACTTTTAAGAATGAGAATGGAGCCGTTGAGCAATTGGGAGCCACTGTAGCCCCTTTATGGAAGGGAGCCATAAGGAAGATGGCTTCCCAGGAAGAGAGATGCTCTGGCATAAGATGTGGGAATGAGCGCAAACCAAGAAGGCGCCTAGTGAGTTCTTACATTGCTTTAGGCAAGAAAAGACTCACGTATGGTCAGGATGGTGGCATTAGAGTGGAGAGGAAAATCTGCGTTCTAGAAATATTAAGAGAAAAGAGTGTATTGAACTTTATGACTAATTACACAGAAGGAAAAGGAGTCACTGCTCCAGATCTGGTTAGGGGTCGGCAGGCATCAAAGACAAATGAAGACGTGCAGAGGCATGGCTAGCTTGGAAGTGGGAGAATACTGGCTATGCTTGCAGACTGAATGTGACCTGACAGAAAGGGAAAGGTGCTCAAAAAAATATTCAGGGAAAGGAGAACTCTGTCCTTCCCACGGGAAAGGTCTTTACAAATCCAAAAATTATCTCAGTGGAAGTGGACTTGACTGGCATGCATATGCCCCAGATTCAATCCCCAGCACACACCACACAAAAGTCTAAACATTAAAAGACAGACTTCCATGTGACCCAAACCTTCGTCTCCACTAAGAACACAAGCACTGGGATTGTGTTAGCCCTGACTACCTGGTTCAGTGAGGGACCTTCAGCAGGTCGTTCGGCCTCTGAAATATCTAACCCAAGAGTTAACAGAAGGATTCAATTATATATATAATCCATGCAAGGACCAGAGGTCCTTCCTTGGTTTCACTATATGTCCACTCCTTTTTTTTTTTTTTAAATTTTGTCTCCTTAAAAGGAAAATAAGTTTAGTTCCATTTCTCTCTTCTTCAGTGTTCTTCCTTTAAGTTTATGTTTCTGCCTTACATTGTTTTCTCAATAGTTCTTTCTCCTTCATTTTACAAAACTGCTTTGAGTAAGAATTCTATATCGAGATTTGTGTGAGGTGTGTGCATGCATGTGTGTGTGTGCTTGGTGGCAGGGTGCTTGTTTACAAGCATCCTCTGTACAGTTGCATCAACAACAAACCAAATCTGAACACAAAAAAAGGGTTTTCTTTCTGTCCTCTAGCGATGTGACCCCCACTGGACCCTCACACACATTTTCCGATGAGAAGTAGGTTGTTATCCCCAGCTTGCTCCTCCAGATGAAATGTGTCCTTTCCCTCCACCTTGCTTTAAGAGTTCATCGAATGTTTTAAGGAATTTTATCATGGCTCACCTTGGTGTTCTCTTCATGATTTTTGCGTTTGGTGTTTATTAATCATGTTGGATGTACAGATTTACAGTTTACATTTGTTTTGGGAATTTTTTTTTTTTTTGCCATTTCTACTTGAATTATTTTTTTTCTTCCTTCCATGCCAGCAAAGGCCCCTAATTATTGAGCTTCTTGATGGCTCACACTCAGTGACCCTCTGGGGTTTTTAGGTGTGGGGAGAGACTGTGTTGTCATAGAACTTGTGCTTGAATCAGGCCTTGCACACACCAGGCAGATGTTCCACCACTGAGATGTTGAACACATGGAATGCAATTAAAATAACGACTTTACTGTCTTCCTATACCAGTTTCCCTTTTGTGTCACTTTTGGTTAGAGAGGCTTTAGTTCAGAGGCAGCTTCTAACAGTTTCCAAATTCTCCTGCTTCAGAGTACTCAAGCAGGCATGGTGGCACAGGACCTGGAGACTGAGACAGGAAGATTGTGAGTTCAAGACCAGCCTGGGTACTAGACCAAAACCCTGCCATTCATAAAGAAATAACGTTCTCAATGTTGGTAAAAGACCATGCTTTAGGGTGTGGCTTTTGGAGCCCCAGTAACACCAATGTCACTGCCAGTTAGGAAAGCGTGGTATAAGTGGTTGAGGAAGTATTTCCCGAATTCCCAGTACGAACACACTGCTATTCCAGTGCTGGTCATGTGGACACCGGTGGATTGGACAAGCAGTCCCTAACAGTGAGAGCCTGGCTGAGGAGCTGAGTACTGGTGATGAAGTGAGCTAACAGCTAGCTACAGAGCTGCTGCTAGTTCAGAAGGGGGAGGATTCATCTAGGCTCAGTCCCAAGGAGAATGAATGACAGGAGCCACGGCCCCAGGCTTGTGGAAGATCACTAGGAGAGGCTCACTTGAGCTGACAAACACCTAATGCCCAGGCCTCCCTGACTTTCTTACGGGGCTAGGACTTAGCACCAGCTGGGACCTAGACCCCAGAGTTTCACTGTTGAGCCTCAGGCCAGCTCTATCAGATCAAATTAGAATTTTAAGAACTTACTATGAATAGGAAAGACAGTTCACAAGCTAAGAGACTTTATACTAAAAAAAAAAACAAAAAACTGCACAAAGTCTCAATTTTATACTTCATCACAGTTTTTAAAACATACAAAAGTATTCTGACTTTTTCATGTCCATCAGTAGTCTCTCTCTCTCTCTCTCTCTCTCTCTCTCTCTCTCTCTGTCTCTCTGCCGTGTGTGTGTGTGTGTGTGTGTGTGTGTGTGTGTGTGTGTGTGTGTGTGTTCCCCCCCCCCCAAGCTTTCCTGGAACTCCTTGTGATCCTCTTTCCTCGACCTCCCACATGCTGGAATTACAGGTGTGTTCTGCCACATAGAACCGCATATTCTCTCGGAAAGCAAGGGGCTCTTTAAGCTGGTTTATCTACAGCTGCTTTCAGCTGCTTTGTTTATCCTCATCAACTTTGCTGCCAAGGGCAGAGTACTTTGTATTTCTGTTTAAGGCTAGGTTTGGAGAGGAAGGCCTGAGTTTCTGTTAGGTGGCTGCAGGTGGTTGACCTGGAGTATCTTTAAATTTTTTTGTAAACAAAGACAAGCTGCATGTTCCCATTGGGATTGCAAATTTTCTTCACACAGTGGCCACGTGGAAGAGCCTGCCCTTCTTGGCTGAATCCAGAATATCTGACCACAACTTCAGACTTCTAGGTAGTCTTTCAACATCTGTGCTTTGAACCGCCAGTAAGAAATACTGTGCTCACGTAGCCTTTTGTCTCCAGCCCCAGGAGTCTGAGTTAATGGCAGGCTACGTATTGATGCTGGGAGCTTTTCTAGTGGGGTCATTTACATGCTCATACTAGCAATTGACACCATTAATTAGGGGCAGTCATAAAGAGTGTCCGTTGTCTAAAAAGCGTAGGACTAAGTTATGCTTATTGACTTTTTATTTTTATTTTGGGATTGGAACAGAATCTGATGTAGTCCAAGCTGTTGGGATTAGGAACCTGCTCCAGTCTGGTTTTGTACAGTTCTGGGCATGGAAGCCAGGGCGCCTGCATGGTGGGCAAGCACTCTACCAACTGAGCTGCATCTCCAGCCCCTCAACTGGCATTTGAACAATATTCCACCGAATAAAGAGAAGGTATGCATGGGAGAATACTTCAGAGATACCCTGATGGGGCCCATTACCATGCTGCATGGCTTGGGCTACTCTTTGCTTTTCTTACTTAACAGTATGCCAAAGCTATGTTTCCAGAAAGTATATTCTGATCCACCACATTGCTTTTTAATATAACAGGTCTCATATTGATGACCTGTCTTATTAAAGTTGTTTGCCTCATCTTACTACAAAATCAGGTTGCAATGATCATTACAATCCAGAAATCATTTTACACTTTCCTGCCAGGAGCACGTACGTGATGACTAACTTCATCTATAAGCAGCACTGGGTAATAGTAAGTGCTACCAAGATAAAACAAAAGCCAGGTAAGGCCACAGGAGTGGGTCCCTTCACCTAGGAGTTAGGGAAAGGCTGACAGAGCCTTCAGTGGGGCCAACCAAAAGTTGTGGTAAGACAGTATGAGTGGCACAGAGCAATGAGGAGTGTGACAGTGACAGGCAGGAAGGACGGGGATGTACTGTAGACAGAGGCTGCCTGAATCCCCAGGAGAGTGGCTTCAAAGACCTCTTCTATTTCGACACCCTCAAGTCCCAAATCGAAACCCAAGAAGCCCTCCATACCAGTGTGACTCTTTAACTTGACAATCTAGGTTTTGTGACTTCTGATTCTTAATTTTTAAATCTTCACCCAAATTCCTAATCATGGTGACAGGGTGGGGGGAAATCACTCCTGGCTTTATGGCCACACCTTGTCACGAAGAATGTTTCACTTCCATACAGTCTTATGGAGCCTAAGTTTATTGAGAGAATATTTCTGAGAAGTTCCTATAAAACATGTAAAGTGACACTCAGCATATAAATGAAGCTAACAGGTCAGGAAATGAAAACTCCCTCCCCGCAGTTTCTAGCTGTGCCTGTCCCAGACCGGTAATGAGGAGCAGGAAGAAAGACTCATTTTCCCTATTGATGCTCCGTCTTGCAAACCACCGCCTCTGCTGTGATCCCCCAGGCAACAAATGAACCATTGTAAAGTCTTTTCTGGACCTCTCAATGGGCAATTAAATGTTTTTTAAAGACAATAAATTTTGTCATGGTGTAACTGATTACATTCATTTAGGAAAATAACTAAAGTGCAGTGAATCCATTTTTTTGCAGGGGGAGAGGGGGTCTGGTCATGTTAAGATAATTATCAAAGCGGTAATAGAGTACAGTGGGCCTGGAGTTGAGCCTCATTCCCCCAGCAGGCTGTGTGCCCTTGAATAGACTGTGGCACTGTTAGAAACAAACATGGCCCAATATGAGTTCGTTCAGAGAGTTGTTGGGTGGCGGAGGTACCTGAGGCATTTACAAGGTATTGGTTAGTTTCCAGATCTTAACCTCAGGTGGAACAGGTCACACACACACACACACACACACACACACCAGCATCCACAGGGGATTCATTCTAGGACCCCTCTTAGATATCAAATTCTTAGGGTGCTCAAATCCCTTATATAAAATCATGTAGTGTTTTAATGTAACCTAGGCACATCTTGTCTATTTTAAATCACCTCTAGATTGCTTATAATACCCAACACAGGATAAGTGCTGTGTACATGGTCGTAGTGAGCTATTCAGAGAATGACAAGCAGATAGCACATGCTCCGTACAAATGTGACTCTTTTCAGCCTGTGGTTGGCTAAATTTATGGGTGCAGAATCTCGGATATAGAAGACCCACTACTTGTATTTCTTGCACAGTTCAATTTTTCTACATTTGTGTAGATGTGTGGTGTACATTCAGTAGCTCACAAACCTCTTTCTACAGCAATCAACCACTGTTGTTGGCACAAACGCTCAGGATGAGTTTCCCTCTGGCTCCCCTAACGAACGGACCTGTCCCACATGAGAAACTAAGTCACCTTTTCTTCAAGGCAAAACAGGATCATTTTTGTTTCATTTTGTTTTGTTTTTCCAGATGGAGTTTCTTTGTGTAGCCCTGGCTGTCCTAGAACTCACTCTGTAAGTCAGGCTGGCCTCAAACTCACAGAGATCCCTTTACCTCTGCCTCCCGAGTGCTGGGATTAAAGGCATGGGCTACCACCACCTGGCTAACATAATCTTTTTGTAAAGGTTTTTTTTTTTTTTAACTTTTAATTATGTGTATCTGTATGTGTCTGTGAGCATATGTACACCTGAGTTCAGATGCCTGCAGAGGCAAAAGAGGATTTTGGATGCGCAGGAGCTGGACTGCAGGCAGTTGTAAGCCGCTGGACATGGGTGTGGGGGATTGAACTCCAGTCCTTGCAAGAGCAACAAATGCTCTTGACCATCGAACCTTCTCTCCAACCCAAAACATTTTCTTTTTTAAAAAAGCAATTTCAATGAAAGAGCAATCAGCTAAAAAAAAAAAATTAAATGACATATTAAACTTAATGCAGATTCTTCCACCCTGGTTCTCCAACTCCATCTTGTGTGAATTTTGATGTTGTTGTTCTGTGTCCAGACATGTTCTAGAAAAATGAAAGGAGTGTATCTTAAACTAACCAGTGGAGAATTATACAAAAGCTTTTGCCTGTGCACCACTGTTCTAATGCCGACCAATACTCTGCGTTTTATCATTTACGCTTCAATATATCAGCCTGTGTATCTGAGGTCATCGGATGTGGTTCTGGTGAGCAGTGCAGAATAACAGACGAGCAGTGTGTGGAGGGGCAGACAACCAGCTCATCCCTTGTGGTAGCGATTGTGACCTGACAGGCAGTGGTCCAGTGGTCTGAGGAACACAGCCAACTAGGAGCATTTCCATGTGCCAGGGACTGAGTTAGCTCAACCCTCAAGGCGGGTTATTTTGTGGATGACTAGCTTGTTGAAAGGTTAAATACCTCGGCAGTGCTTGCTGACTTGGTCACCTGACCGCTAAGCCCACATGTCAACCCTTCCAGACACTGGAGTCTGATCATTACTATAGTGAAGACTCGCTGAAGGAAATCCAGGGAGTTCTCTAGATAAGCACTCATATCAAATATACAAGGGTCTTTGAAAGGGTTCTTAGCAGTTTGCTGCTATACTAAGGACTGACTGCAGGGTTTCACGCCTGCTGGGCAAGTACTCTACCACTGGGCTGTATCCCTAGTGCTGTAACTTTAGATACAGGGTCTCCATATGTTGACCAAACTGGCCTTGAACTCACTCCGTAGCCCAAACAAAGCCATGAATTTGTCATCCTCTTGCCTCAGCTTCTGGAATGGCTGGGATTGATGGCCTGTACCACCATGCCTGCTCTTCAGTTTTTGTTTTTTGTTTTTTCATTTGTTTGTTCTTGACATTATAATATAATTACATAAGTTCTCCCTTCCATTTCCTCAGTCTAAGCCTCCCATCAACCCTTCCTTGCTCTCTTCCAAATTCATGACTTTTCTTTTCATGAATTGTTGTTACACAACTATATGTATCTGTATATCCTTTTTTAAAAAATAATTTATTTATTAAAATGTTTTTGTACATTGGTGTTTTGTCTGCATGTATATCTGTGTGAAGATGTCAGATCCCCTGGAACAGGAGTTACAGACAGTTGTAAGCTGCCATGTAGGTGCTGGGAATTGAACCCGAGTCCTCTGGAAGAGCAGCCAGTGCTCTTCACCCCTGAGCCATCTCTCCAGCCCCTGCATATATTTTCTTAAATACATAAACACACCCTGCTCAGTCTGTGTACCGTTACTTGCATGCATGTTTTTAGGGCTGACCATTTGGAATTGGCTAACGAGCTGGTGCACTCTTCCCTGGGGAAGACTAGTTCTCTACTCCCAGTCTTCCTTAGTTAATTGTTTTCCTCAGACATATGGATATTGGCCTGAACTCACGCGGTGGGTTTTCCTAGCTGCTGTCTGCTTGTCTGAATGAAAGACATCTTCCAAGGGCGCTGCCTACTGCTTGCTAATGATCACCTTGTGTCTTCTCAGATCCGAGTGATGGTGGACCTGTGCAACAGCACCAAGGGCATCTGCCTTACAGGTAGGTCTGTGCTGCTCACCAGGGAGCTGAGTGTAGCAAACACCGGGGGCTAGCCGGAAGAGCCAGGGCCAGAGAGCACACCTAATGGTACTGTGTTACAAAAATGCAGCCTCTTTCTTCAACAGATGTTTTTAATGGGAATCAAACCAATTGTAATATGATTATGACAGTGTTATTTTCTGGTATTGTCACAGAAATGTGGCCATGGAAAATAACTGGGACTTGAGTAATTAGAAATGTGTGTGACCCTAAACTAGGGCCAAGGATGTTTTCTTCATTCACACCAGTTTTAAAGGGGAAAATCAAGAGGTGGAAAGGACATCCTGCATACGTGATAGAGTTCTCTTCCGTGAGACGTGCCATGCTGTGTCCGATGTAATTAGGTCTCTACACCAGATGTGCAGCATGAGCAGACAGCTCCGGGCAAGTTTGCTAGGCAGTCATGAAGTACTGTTCTTCTGTTTTTACTCCTTATCTTTGTGTCTGTGTGTGACGTGGAGGAGGGATATGTGCAGGCCATGACGTGCGTGTTGGTGGTCAGAGGACCACTGTACGGAGTTGACTCTCTCCTTCCACCTTTACGTGGGTTCTGAGGATCAAACTTGGGGTGCCAGGCTTTCACAGCAGGCACACTGTCGGCTGAGCTGCTTTTTGAAGCATTTCTTGGCTGCATTCCATGTGCTAGGTAGGCTTAGAGGCTGACCGTATGCCTTATCCCCATTTCTCAATGGCTCAGGACACGTGGAAAAGGACTAGCCAGGAGATGTATCAAATCTTGGGTCCAGGAGTGGCTGATGGAAGGATGTATGTGTGTTTTGTTTTGGGTTTTTTTTGGGGTGGGGGGGATGCTTGGTTGAGTTTGTTTTTAAGATAGGATCTTACTGTGTAGACCAGTCTAGCCTCAAACATGTGACAGTCTTCCTTTCCCAGCCTCCAGGGTACTGGGGTTACAGATGCACACGTGCCCGGCACTGGTGCGGTTTTCTGTATGTGAGCCTGACAGAAGCCGCCTCTCACCTTAATGGCAGGCCCCATGACAGTGAGGGCAAAGGAGAACCAGGTTCAAAGCAGTCATCCTCAGTGTCCCCTAAGCCAAGGGACACTCTGACCTGTCCTATAGAGAGAGCCTTGCTCTAGATAGTCTGTTCCCTGCCTCTCCAGAGAAGGGTAGCATTCTGAGGAGAAAGGAAATTATGTTTCCATTAAAACAGAACAAACGGAGTGAACAAACACCACCGTGGACTCTAAATGATGTTGTGGACTTACGCTGAGGTTTATTGCTAGGACTCTGAGGTTGCTGTCTCTAGGTGCTGGTGGGAATAGTCAGCACCTCACAGGGTGTGGAGGGTACAGTCAACACCGGGATGGCAGGAACCCGGACAATTTCTACAGCGTTTGCCTCAGTTTCTCTCCTCACTCAGAAGTTAGTTTGTCAAAAAGGATGAACTTGTGGCTTCCATGAGCGAGTAAACAAAAGGTGGGACCTCCATCCAAGGCTATTTCTCATTCCCTTGTTTGGGCCTCAGAGAGACCAGCTCTAATCCTGTGGCTTCTTGAGAAATGCTCATTGAATTGCGTAAGTGGCGGTCGGCCCTCACAGACAATGAAATAGCTTCAGTAAGCCCGGTCCTTTGTCCTGAAACTCTAGTGGGTAAGCGCCTCCCTTCCATCTGTGGAGGCCCTCTTCAGAGCTCCCACGTGTGACGGTAATGAGTGCTACAGAAATGCTCAGATGGAGGGAGTGACAGGCACAAAAGCCTGTGGAGAGGCACAGAAAAAGCCTCTTTCTGATTTTTATGGAGACCTGAGAGCCAGGCTCACAGTGAATGTGCAGGATGGAGCTATCGAGACCACTTAGAGGGGAGCGAGGCGGGGAGCGGGAATGGTGGAAATGGCTTGAGTAGGTAATTCTTTCTCACCTCAGAACACGCTTTCAAAAGCTAGCGCTTTCTTCCTTCGTGTCAGCTTGAAATTGGGTCTCCTTTCACACAGAAGCTCTTCAATTAAAAACTTAAGTACGAGAAGCGTTAAGTTGCTAAAGCAGGTGGGTGCTTTGGGACGGACCATACCATCTCTGTTGGGGGTGGGGACTGAAGGGTGAACAGGACCCAGGACTGAACTGGGCAACTTTGGTAGTAGGCAGAGAGCCTCGGTCCACAGACTAGCATGGATTCTGGGCAGGAGAGTGATCTAGGCAGAGCTGGTCTTGGGCCCTGGAGAAAGGCCTAGTTTTTCAGTAGGTTCATCTTTTTAAAAACTTTTTAAAAAGTATATGGAAGCTGAGGAGTAACTCCACATATAGAAAAGCTGTACCCAGGGAGCGCTTGCTGGAGAGGAGAGAAAGCCAGGGCTGCAGGCTCCCCCCAGTTTTCCTCAGGTCTGTGGAGGAAAACTCCCCCCTTAGCTCCCTCTAAAACAGCAGACCCAGGCCTTGGGAAGTGTGGGGCCTTCCTCTGTGGTCATGCTATGCTTCCGGGGGCCTCGGGTCAGGTGAACAGGGAGATCTCTGGAGGGGAGTTACAGACACTCAGGGACAGTTCTCTTCCCCTTGATTTGAAATGGCCATTGTGGACGGAGCCAGGTAGTTCAGAAGCCGGTAGTGTTATCCTTGACCAGTGCCAAATCCGAGGCTATACTTCCCTTGTTATTACTTCCCCATAACTGTAAAGCCTGTATTTCTTGCCTGCATTAGGATTCTTCTGTGTCTGCTAGTAGAAACCCACTACTTGAGAAATAGCACCAGCGTGGCATGTGCCAAATCATTATACAGCGAGAGGTATCTATTTGCCAATACAGGATAGGTCATGCCTTGGTTAACAGACAGTAAAACCTCAATGAGTTAACAACACACCAGAAGTTTTCACCTCACAAAGCCCAGTGAATCTTGGATGACCCTCCTAGGAACCCAGAGCGCCATGTTGTGGCTACCTGGAACCTCTGACATCTCTGCATAGGCCCTCAAGAAGAGGGTGCCAGGATACCTCTGAGGTCCTAGAGGCCAAGCTAGATGTGCTGTACTTCCTAACAGAAGCGCCACTCTCCAGCGACCCTTTTTAAGGGTGTGCTGATGGTGACCAATTATTTTTCTAGGAAACTGTCACCACACATTGGGGGAGCTATGACCATGCACGTGCCATTCACCAGGAGTGCTTGGTGAAAATGAAGGTTCTGGGCCTCACTCTCAACTCAGAATGAATCAGACTCTCCAAGTGGCACCCGGACATTTGACTTTAAGAAGCATGGTGGGCGAGTCTCCGGATTCAAACCGACCTGCGGCCCAGGTGTCAGTGGGGCTCAGGGAACTGTAAGAGAGGCGCTCCATGAGAAGACGATGAAGAGCTAACAATCCTAAGCACGCAGCACCAGGACTCCTCACTAAAGCTCACCCCTGACATAATTGTCGGGTTCTCCTGGAAGCTGCCGAGCCCGTCTGACATGCTCTACATGCAGCTTACAGAGTCCCCTCCCGTCATCCCATGCCTCTGCTTGGCTTCATCCTGTAGAGAAGCTGATTGCTGACATCTTCTGCCCCATGTTCACTGTTGGCCTTTCCAACACACACACACACACACACACACACACACACACACACACACACACTGGTAAAGTCACAATACTGAGAGACTCAAGCCTTTTCAGCAAATCACTGCATACTTTTTTTCCCCCAGAGCTGAGGACCGAACCCAGGGCCTTGTGCTTGCTAAGCAAGTGCTCTATCACTGAGCTAAATCCCCAACCCCAGCATACTTTTATAATTGAAAATAAACCTTTTTTTTTTTTTTTTTTTTTTTTTGAAACAGAGTCTCTCTGTATCCCTGACTGTCCTGGAACTCACTCTGTAGACCAGGCTGGCCTCGAACTCGCAGAGATCCGCCTGCTTCTGCCTCCCAGTGCTGAGATTAAAGATGTAAGCTATAAGAATAAATCCTTTTTCTACAACATATTCTGATCATGGTTTCCCCTCTCTCATCTCCTCCCAGATCCTGCCCACATCTCTATCCATCCAACTCCAACTCCATGCCTTCTTTCTCTCTCTCTATTTAGAAAACAAACAGGAAAAAAAAAAAACGGAATTTTTTAAAAAGAAAAGAAAAAGCAAGAGAAATACATACCCACCCTAAAACACATTAAAAAAAAAAACCCAAACCTAGAAACCATAATATAAAATAAAAAAGCCAACAAGACTTATTTTTAATGCCCGAACAAAACTATGGCATAAACACCACCAACAAAAAAATCTCCAAAACACGCCACTGATTTCATTTTGATCGCCTTCTACTCTTGGGCACGGGGCCTGCCATTAAGTGTGGTTTGTATACCCAGTGGTCCATCAGAGAAAACTAAGTTTTCTTTTGCAATCCCTTGTCAGTTGGAGATAGGTTCTTGGTTAAGAGTAGGAGCCTGTGTCCACTTCATACCCTCAGCACTGGGACCCTATCTGGCCTGGTACCTGTGCAGGCCCAGTGCATGCTGCCACAGTCTCTGTGAGTTCAGATGTGCATCAGTCCTGTGGTGTCTGGAAGACACTGTTTTCTTGACGTCAAATAACCCCTCTGGCTGTTCTATTCTATCTCCTTGTCCACATAGTTCCCTGAGCCCCGAGGGAAGAGGGTTAATGAAGACGTCCCACTATGACTGAGTATTCCTAGGTCTCTGACTCCCTGCACACTGTTCATGTGTGGGTCTCTGTATTAGTTCCGTCTACTGCAGGAGGAAGCGTCTCTGATGATGGCCGAGCAAGACACCGATCTGTGGACACAGCAGAATGTTGTTAGGAGTCATTTTATTGCTGTGGTCCTTTAACAGAACATAAATTGGTTTTCTCCTAGTTGAGCAAGTGTCTCTACAGTAAGATGTAGAGTCCTTCGGCTCGTGAAAGAGTGGTATGGCTGGATCTTGAGGTTGATCTATCCCAGTTTCCCGAGGACACTCCACACTGATTTCCACAGTGGCCGTACAAGTTTGCACTCCCACCAGCAATGAATAAGTGTTCCCCTTTCCATGAATCCTCACCAGCATGAGCTGTCATTTGTTTTCTTGATTGATCTTGGCCATTCTGACAGGTATAAGATGAAATCTCAAAGTAGTTTTGATTTGTATTTCCCTGATGACTAAGGATGTTGAACATTTCTTTAAGTTCTCAGCCCTTTGTGTTTCATCTTCTGAGTTCTCCCTGCAGCCTGCTGCTTTGTCCAAATGATGGCGTACTTTGCCAATACAGAAGCTTTTCAGTTTCGTGAGGTCTCATTTATTAATTGTTGTTCTTAGTGCCTGTGCTATCAGTGGATGTCCTGTCCAGAAAGTCTTTTCCTGTGCCAATGAGTTCAAAACTATTCCCCACTTTCTCTTCTATCAGATGCAGTGTATCTAGCCTTTTGTTGAGGTCCTTGATCCATTTGGAGATGAGTTTTGTGCAGGGTGATAGATATGAATCTATTTGTATTCTTCTACACACAGTCATCCAGTCTGACCAGCACCATTTGTTGAGAGACTGTCTTTTTTCCAGTGTTTATTTCTGGCTTCTTTGTCAAAAATCAGGTGTCCATAGGCATGTGGGTTTACGCCTAGGTCTTCACTTCAGTTACATGGATTGATGAGTCTATTTTTATGCTAATACTATGCTGTTTTTATTACTATAGCTCTGCAGTACAACTTGAAATGAGGAATGCTGATCCCTCCAGCAGTTCTTCTACAATTCAGGATTCTTTTAGCTATCCTGTTTGGGGTTGTGTGTGTGTGTGTGTGTGTGTGTGTGTGTGTGTGTGTGTGTCCATATGAAGCTGAAAATTGTCCTATCAGTTTCTATGAAGAATTGTGTTGGGATTTTGAAGGGGATTGCGTTAAATCTGTAGATTGCCTTTGGTGAGATGGCCATTTTCACTATATTAACCAATTCATGAGCACGGGAGACATTTCCATCTTCTGGTCTCTTCTTCAATTTCTTAAAGTTTTTATTATACAAGTCTTTCACTTGCTTGGTTAGAGTTATCCCCTCAAAAAATTTTGAGGCTATTGTAAAAGGTATTGTTTCCCTGCAAATCACTGCATTTAGAAAGCTACCTGTCCTTCCAAGAATTCTCTGTCCCTAGACTCTATTCACCAATGTTCTAGGATCCATTTATCTAAAATCCTCCCACCCCCTTCCAATTGGACATGGAGTCTTCCTTATTCCACGGAAATACTTTTTGAATTTTTAGCCTTTGTTCTGCAACTTAAAGTCAAATTTATCTACAGCTTTGCCTGACTTTCACCTCAAATGTCTCTCTGTATTTCCCCCCCACACCGTGTCCCTCCCTGTTTCTCTGTGTTCCCCGCCTCTGTCTCTACCTCAGTTTTCCTCCAGCTGAAGGGAGAATCTCAGCCTTAGCCCGAGGTCCTGGCAGCACACCCTGCTTAGGAACCACCTCCCAGAGTCTGTGCATCTTGTTTTGACTTCTACCTGCCCAGCCCATCCACTGCCTTGTCCAGCTGCATCTCTGTCCACACAAGCGTGGCCAGTTCTTTTATTGTTCCTTCCATCCTGAACCTTAATACCTCCCACTTCTAGACCTTGGCTTCTGTCTGGGCCCATGTATGCTGATTTCTCAGTCCCAATGTTTCTTTGGGACCATAGTGCAAAGATCACCTTCTCAGGAGCTCTTCCCAGAATTCAGTGTGCCCAGAAACTTCCCCAATAACCTGGGAGTTATTTCTTTACTGAGCTCTCATATTGCCCTGTGATTTCAAGAGGTCTCCTGTCCTCATATAGACTATGAACATAGCAGATACCAGAACTGATATTCCTTAATGGAATCAGGTGTGCATGATATATGCTTAGAAATGGTCGCCTTGTGAATGGTCAAAAGCTCAGATTTGGAATCATTATGTATGCTCTAAAGAAACACAGGGAATTCAGTTCTCTCATATCCCAGCCTCACTGGCTCACCCAAATGCTCAGTCTAGCTGACAATAAGACATGCCTATTTCTGGAAGCAAAATCATTTGCTCAGTGTGTAAATGATTCATCCAAACCACTTAGGTCCTTGGATCATTTCACACTAAAGAAGGTGTTTGTCACCTGACCTGAGCTCTCAGATTTTCTCAGGCTATTTCATGCAACAAAATACAGGTCCATAAAGCCAGCCTGTGCTTGGGTTACTCCTCAGTGGCCTGGAGGAGACAAAGTGGCTGGGGGAAGCTCTCCGAAGTGTTCTAGTGATAGCCAGTGTTCTGCTCTGAAGTAACAGAACTTCCATGTGCTGACACCTGCCCTGTTCTGGGGCTTCACAGGGCCATCACATTTCCATTGGTCCCAAAATAATTAGTTTGACCTCTTCTAAGATAATTGATATATGAATCTACAATGAAACCAGCTCAGAAATTATTCTAGGTCTATGGAAATGGAAGCAAAATGGCTTGATTAGCAAATGAGTCTTTGCTGGGTTGTTGGTAAGGCCCTTTGTAAGAAACCTAATAAGCTGTAAATAAATGGTGTGGGATTGTTTGCTTAGCAGGTACTTAAGACATTTAAGGAAGGTGGGAGTTTGTGGTTCTGGTTTCTTTCTACCTCATGTGACTTATCATCTAAATTCCTTTTTCTACTGTAGGACCACCTGGCCCACCAGGTAAGTACCCATTTTGTATTTTCCTAGTTCAAGGGGCAGCTATGGGTGGCTGGAGCCCCAGGATCCAAGGACCAGAGGTGGTGGAGGGGAGGAGTGAGGTGGCATCCTGCCCATGTTCACATTTTTTTCTGTGTCCCTAACTTGAGACCTCCCTCCCTCCCCAGACCCTCCACCTGTCCTTGTTCTAGAAGCAGGTTCCAGGGGGAAAAGCAGGAAGATGTGGGAGATGCCATAGATGCTGCCTGTCTCCCTGGCTAAAGGAAATCACATCACCTGCAGTGAAGATGTCTTTAACTGTCCCTATTCTATGCTTTGGCACAGGACCCCCAGGAGTTGGTGGGTTACCAGGACACAATGGATCAGATGGACAGCCTGGTCTCCAGGGACCAAAGGGTGAAAAAGGAGCCAATGGGAAGAGAGGAAAAATGGGTAACTGGGCAGTTCTGCCAAATAATTCCTTTGTGTCTTGTCTCTGTGACGGTGTCCAGATGGGTAGTACTGGGAAGTACTGTGTGCCGAGGAGACGGGGCACTTCATGGTCTGCATGGGGCACTGATGGAACTCCCACCGGGAAGTTGTTGTGTTAAGATGTCAAGAAGCTTCTTTTTGGACCCAATGTTTATGTCAGGACAAAAAGGACAGCTCCCTAGGAACTGACTTCTCTTTCTACAGCTGGAGATGTATGGGGGTGGGCTGTGTCGTCACCCCCCACCCCGTGCTCACAACCCCCGCCCAGTGCTCACACCCCCCTTGTGTTCACATCCATCCCCACCCCCACCCCACCTCCCGTGCTCACCCCCCCCCCATGCTCACACATACCCCTTGTGCTCACATCCACCACCACCACCACCACCCGTACTCACACTTCTAAGGCAGTTTTTCTGGGCTGTTGTGTGTGTCTGTTGTGTTCAGGGAGAAGTGGGGGCTGAGGTAGGGTCTGACGTGAGGCCTGGCCAGGGTGAGATAGGGTCTGAAGATCTCTCAGCACCATCATGGGGGCTGTGGAGATGGACGAGGAAGAGTCCTCAGAAGAAAGCGGGCACGTGGCCAGGTGGGGACTCGCAGACAGTAGAGGGCTTTTTTACATCGGGCAAGGCCACTAGTGGAAAGGCAGAGAGAGGCAGAGCTTAGCCAGAGGCTGTACCAGGTCCTCTGTGTGAAGTCTCTTAGCTCCACAACCCTGGATGGGTCCTGGGCTAGGAGAGGTAGTAGGCGCTTCTTTCAAATCCGCTCCCCCTCCCAGTGCCTCTGACAGTTCCCCATCCGCTTTCTAAGTGAGAGCTGAGGAAAGGAAGAGCCCTGTTGAGCACCTCTGCTCCCCCCCACCCCCGCCCCGCCCCGGCAAGCCCACCTGCTTGTGTTTCCAGGGGCAGCCATGCAGATGACAATGGGTACACATCATCCAAGTCAACTCGGACCTCAGCAGGCCAGCAATTACAACTGGAATTACAGAGCAGGATAATAATTATAACTGTCAGTGCTGATCAGCATAGAATAACAAGAATGTGCAGCCATTTGGTTTATCCTGGGAAGACATCAAACTTACGATCAAGGCTAGAAAATTAATACTCCAGCAGCAGGCTCGGGTGGGGAGCACCATGTGGGAAGTGGATCTGAGGCAGATAGAAAGAGAGCACTTTCTGGAAGATTTGAGACAGAGCTCTGGGCTTGAGGTCATGTAATTAAGCAGTCACGTCCTCATGAAACCACAAGAAGGACAGGACATTTCATTCACGTATGGAAAGCATGCTTATGTGGCAGGTACTAGTCTTAGACATTGGTTCAGAAGTGATGAAGCTGATTAGCCTTTGGAGAGACAAAGGGAGTCCCCTCTTCCCTCTGAAAATTCACTGAAGCATGCTGACCAGGACACCTAACAGAAAAAAAGGCATTAATATTACTCACATGCAGGGAGTCATGGCTCAGTCCCATTCAGAAACCTGTGCACCCCCCTTTTCCTATAGATAAGGATTGTCAGTGACAACCATGGAGAATGATTGGATCTGAGGTAGAAATAAGCTTGCATTAATAATGATTCTATCTGGAGTTTGAATGAGCCCAAGGGACAGCCATGATCTTGTGAGGAAAGATTGTGAGGATAATCTTTCCTAAGATAGATAACCCATGCCAGCCCCCAGTCAGGTGGGGGGAGGGCACCTATGTCTTCTCTGATGCTGTCTAGTCTTCATGCAGGTAATAGGAACTCCAGAAACCCTCTCCTTAAGTGGGGGTGGATGGAGGACCTTGATTCCAAGCCTGGGTTGAAAGCTTTGAATTCCCTTATATCAAGTCACTCATCATGCAAAACTATGTTATCCTGGAGGAGATGGGTCTCTGAGCCGCAGCCCCTTCATGAAGCTGGCATTGTGAGTGGGAGCTTAGACTATTCTGGAGACAGAGAGACTGAGGTTATCTGAAGAACCAGGCCCTGTGGAAAGAGATCACTGGGTGGCTGCTCAGTTCTGAGCCAGCTAGTGTTTGAGGGCCAGGGAGGCTTTGTCCAGGTCACCCGGAAGCAGATCCTGAGGCTTCCCTCTTCAACTCTTCCTGAGCCAAAGGAGGGCTTAGGAGAAGAGGACCACAGGGCCACAGGCGAGTCCAGCAGTATCCAGGGAGCAGTGAGAAGCCCCTGAGGGGTCTCAGGGGTCAGACCTACCTTTCCAAATACCATGTTGGTTGCTACCTGGAGAACACTGTGGCACCATCTTGGGAGTGGGAGGGAACTGAGGCAGGGATAGCAGATGGAATGGAACAATGTTTGAGTGTGACGTTAACGACACTGATAAGGTATAAAAAGAGAGAGTGAGGGACAAAGGATGTTTAAGACTGTCCTGCCTGGCTGGATCCTGATGGGTTGCCGGTTCTGAGATGGGCAGACTGGCTTAACTCAGCCTTAGGGAAGAAGTCATGGGCACACCATGGGATGTGCTAAGCTGAGGTGCCTGGAGGTATTCAGGGGTCTTGGAGATGTAGGTGTCCAGTCGGAGGGAACCTCAAAATGCGAAGCATACCTAGAGAGTCATCCCAAGAGCCTGTGGGCAAGTATGGGGGTGATCACTTAGGGAGGGAGCCTCGAGGGAAACCCTGAGAGACAGCAACTTCTAGTGACCCTAGAAAGACGTCAGCAAAGGGATCCAAAAAGAATACTGGGAAGCTGTTAAGCAGGGGAGGAGCTTTGTGCAAACAGGACCCTGTGGAGAAGATGGCTTCTGCAGGAGAACTAAGCAGAAAGGATAAGCAAGAGAGAGGTGATTAGCATCTCGGAATTAAGAAAAGGAAGGGTCCCAGTGAAGGAATTGTGGAGAAAGAATAGAAGGCCAGGACTTGCAGGCCTGAGCCCACCCTTGAGTGTTGGTGGGGACCCAAACTAGACAGGAAGGAGCCTAGGAGCTAACGGCCTTCAAAGCAGGACTAGGGTGAGTAGGAGCCAGTACAAGCTCATGTGTTCATCTGGTTTTGACCGCTGTGACAGATTACCTAAGGCACATGCAGTGTGAAGGAGACAAGGTTGACTTCTGCCTGCAGTGTAGAGCTTTCCATGCATGGCAGCTGGCTGTGTGTCACTGGACCTAAGTAAGGCAGAGCCTCATGGCAGAAGGGCATGGCAAGTGAAATCTCCTTACCTCATGGCGGGCAGGAAGTAGAGAGCAACACAGGAAACGGTGAGGGACAAAATGCCTGTCAAAGGTGTGACCTGAGTGATCATTTGCCCTAGCCAAGCCCCACCCACCAGCAGCCCA
This sequence comes from Peromyscus attwateri, assembly GCA_902168425.1. Lineage (NCBI taxonomy): Eukaryota > Metazoa > Chordata > Mammalia > Rodentia > Cricetidae > Peromyscus > Peromyscus attwateri. Next base: position 5,264 of record CABHPP010169222.1, on the reverse strand, counting down.
ATAATGCCATTCCGTACTGGTGACAACAGAGCCTCATGGTCCAATCATCTGTGTGTGTAGGCAGCGGGGGTTGGGGTAGGGGTGGGGTGTGTGTGGCACAAGCCTTCAACACACAAGCCTCTTGGGGACACTTTGTATCTAAACCATAGCAGCTGCAGAGAAGACTGACCCAATGAAGCAGAACTGAAGACTTTAACCCAAGTGCTTCCAGAAGTATCAACATCCTTCACAGCTTCCAACTTCAGAAACAAAGAGAACAAAAGTGGACTTGGAGCCCAGGGGCTTGGTGTGGTCCCTGGCTCCACATTAGCCAGGTGTGCGCCCTTGAGCAGGTTACATGATCACTGTGTTCCAGTTTCCCCATTCATAAAATGGGGATACTGATCCTATTAACCTCACAGTTTATCATATTAATTATCACACACACACACACACACACACACACACACACCTTCCTGAAAGCAGAATTGGGGTTTCAAAGCCAGTCTCAGCCACACACACAGTGAGTGTAAGGACAGCCTGGACTACATGTGACTCTGTCTCAGATAGACGACATAATTTCTTTGCATTGAGAATATCCCAAGTCATCTCTGTTAGCTACTTCTAAGAATCCAATCCAAACTCATCAACTATCATTGCCCTATTTTGTTCCTATGGCAGTTGTTCCTCTGTCCGTTTCCCTCTGTACAAATCAAACTCCCTTTCCAGTGCCCCCAAGCCTGTCCAGGCTTTGGCAAACACAGCTCTGCTTTCTACTCCTTTGGGATCAACCTTACCTCCACATACAAGTGAGAGCATGTTGTATGGTCTCTCTGTGCCTAATTTATTTTCCTTTCTGTGATGTCCTGACCAAAAGGATGCTGAGGGGAAATTCCCCACATGAGGTGATTCTGGAGTTAGGAATGAGTCTTGATGTTGTCAATTATGTGCCAACATCTTCTGTGAAGTCTGACATCTCAGGGCCTCAGAACCAAGTGTTTTCTTTCTTTCCATCTGTCACATGTTTTTCTCACTTACGAGTTAATGTTATAGTGTCTTCTCTAAAACTCAAATCCTCATTTTAAGAAAACCAAAAATAATGCCCTCCTCCGAATGCATGGCTTGAGATTGGGTTTTACATGGCACCCTCTGGCCCCTCTCCTTTGCCTTAGTTAGTGACAGATGGTACTGCCCAGAATAAATTGTCCTCCCCCACCCCCTGATGTGAAGACAGAGAAACTGACCCCAGCCTGGAGCTGTCACAGGCGTTGTGGAACGATCTGTTTTGAGTGGACGACCCCAGAAGAAAACAGGAGAGCCGTGTCTCCCTCAGGAGTTAGGCAGGGATAAAATTGTAACTCAAAGCCGGTGAGGAGTCATGGGACAAATGATGCCAGGCTGCAGGTGTATGCCATGTTACAGTGTCACCGTGCAGGGCCGGCAGCTCTGACCAAACCTGCCTCAGGGTGGAAGATGTTGCACACACAGTGAACGGCAGTTGGGTGGCGCCAACGGGTGGCCATGGTGAATTGCCAACAGAGGATGCTTCGTCACATGCGATGGTTAAAAAGCAAAAGCGGGTGTGGTGGTGTAGTCCTGCAATCCCAGCTGGAGAGTGACAGGGACTGGCAGAAGGGTCCTTCCTGGGAGCTTGCTGACCAGCTAATGCAGATAAAACATTAAGCTCCAAGTTAGGTAAGGAGACCCTATCTCAAAAAGTATGATGAGGCCAGTCATATGGCTTAGCAGTGAAGATGCTTTCTGTACAAGTCGGATGACCAGAGTTCAATTCCCAGGACCCACACGGTGGAAGGAAAGAACTGCCCCCTACAGGTTGTCCTCTGACCTCCACGTGTGCACACCCCACCCTACTCACACGCACAATCATTCTTTTGTTTTCTTGAGACAACGTCCCGCTACCTAGTCCTGGTTGGCCTGGAGCTATATAAACCAGGCTGGCTTCAGACTCACAGAGAGTTGCTAGCTTCTGCCTAAGTGCTAGGATTAAAGGCATATGCCAGCATATTTTTTTTTAATTAAAAGCAATATGGTGAAGAGTGGTAGAAGAAGATACCTGATATCAGCATCTGGCCTTCAAATGCACACACACACACCACGCAGACACAGACACACAGACGCGCACACATGACAGATTGCATGTAGACAAAACATTCACCACTGTCTTTTACCAAAAGCTGAAAATGGCTACGCACACCCCAGCTATAATGCAAAATACACCCTCGAACAAAGGCTCTGATAGCTCTAACACTGCCTCTGTCAGGGCGACATCATTACAAAAGGAGCGTTTTCCTATTACCCGCGCGGCCTTTTTGAGAAAGGAAATGAAAGGCATACGAGGGAGGGATAAGATAAAGGATCAGATGTCAGTGCAGACACGCTCTTGAGTTAAAATGAAGGGCTGGAACACCGCGGTGTAAGCAGCAGCTACCACTTCCCTGAGTGCTGCTGAATGTGGGCTGTACCGAGTCTTTAGAAGGTGTCGGTAACACTTGGCACATTGTGCAGGCGGAACTCTATAGCAACCACCCAGCCTTTTGTCTCCTTCAGATAACATGCTAAAGGGCTTATTTAAAATCCTGACAAAGGGATACCTTCTCACACAGAGGACCCAGATAAGGGCTTTTGTCACTCTTCAGCCAGAAGTCCTAGTGCCCCTGAGCAGGAATGACCCAGAGCCATAAGTACTTCTCAGTACTGCTGTGAAGATGGACTCCTGAACCATGACTCCCTGCTCAACAATAGTGTCACTGTATTGCTCTGACTGTAAGTATACAGTAGGCAGAGCACATCCGTGCTGGAGGGGGAGACCTGTCCCTCATGACTTCCTCCTCCACTGTGTCCCCTCAGTGATAGCTGGAGTTCACAGTTTTTATTTAGATTTTTATTGTTTTCTGAGACAGGGTCACAGGTAGCTCAGGCTTGCCTTAGACTCTCTGTGTAACCAATGATGACCTTAAACTCCCAATCTCCATGTGCCAGCAGGCCCAGCTCTAGATATTTGTTATGATTAGCTGGAATCTAGTTAGTAGTATTTTCTTCACTGCATTTTGATTTCACGTCTCTGTAATGCTGGAGACTGAACCCAGAACCCCGTGTTAGGCAGGTACTCTACCACTGACTGACTAAAGCCCAGTCCCCGTGATGCCATCTGAGGTGAAAACCTGTCACTGAAAAGCCTTGAGATGAGCCAACTGTGGCCAGGCATGGTGGCACACATGTTTAATCCCAGCACTCAGAAGACAGAGGCAGGAAGATCTGTGAGTTCAAGGCCAGCCTGGTCTACAGAGTGAGTTCTAGGACAGCCAGGGCTACATAGGCCCTATTTCAAACAAACAAACAAACAAACAAACAAACAAACAAACAAAGAGGGTCAACTGAATAGCAGGTAGCATAGACAAGGTTGAGGATTGGATGGGAACTGATCTAAGTGAATTCTATAGTGCCTTCCAACCTGGGATTATTTTGTATTCCTTTAGAGCAGTGGTTCTCAACCTTCCTAACACTGAGACCCTTTAATACACTTCCTCATGTTGTGGTAACCCCCAACCATAAAATTATTGTGATTGCTACTTCATAACTTTAAATTTTCTACTGTTATGAATCATAATATAAATATCTGTGTTTTTCCAATGGTCTTAGGCGATCCCTGTGGAAAGGTCACTCGACCCCCTAAGGGGTCGTAACCCACAGGTTGAGAAATGCTGCCTTAGAACAGCTATGATGGAATGCAACATGGTTGACGTAAAGCAGGATGTTCCAGATATGGTTTTAAAACTAGAGGGAGGGCTGGAGATCTGACTCAGCTGGTAGAGCGCTCGTCTAGCATGTACAAAGCCTCCCAAGGCTCTGTTAGTCTGAAGTCTCACATAAACCAGCTGTGGTAGTGCACACCGGGAACCCCAGAGGAGGCGGGAGGATTGCTGGGAGTTTGAGGCCAGCCTGGGCTATACAGTGAGATCTTAAAACACAAACAAACTGGAGGAAAGACTTGGCTGTCCCAGCGAGTGACCAATCAGGAATTAGTCAAATGAATGGGACCTCAGGAGGGGGTGGGTGGGCGATTACTTCGCCAGAGTCTACAGAGGGGACAAGGAAGGGGCAGGTAGTTATAGAAGGCCGAAGATTCCACATCATCTTGGTGACGGACATTGAGAGGAATGATGTGCTTGCACTAACAGATGCGCCTGGCTCTTCCCTGATGTCTGCAATCCCACTTTGAGTAACATCACAATTAGGCAGTATCTTCAGGGCATGCTTACCAAAATGAACAATTATTTCTTGAGATAAGGAGTCTTCTATACGGTCAATTTCTAACAATGTCTTTGTACACCCACTTTTCTCTCTCAGAACCCTAGGATGCCTGTGTACTTGTGACTTGAAGTCACTGTTTTTAATAGATCTCTTGAAATTTTCTACATAAACAATCAGGCTAGCTTCAAATTAAGATAATTTTAATGTTCACTCCCCAAAGAGTGAGCCTTGTATTCCTTTTTCTCTGGAATATCATGCTTTCTACATCCAGTAGAATGTTCAACAAAACTGATGAGCATGAATAACTTTGCCTTGTTCCTGATATTAAGGCTTTCGCTGGAAAAGATGATGTCAACTGTCAGTTTCTTATAGAATTCTCTTTTGCAGGATGAGGAAATTCCTTTTTATCCCTAGTTTGATGAGATTTCATTGAGACTGCATGCTGTGAGGGTTGGGGATTTAGCTCAGTGGTAAAGCCCTGGGTTCGGTCCTCAGCTCCAGGGGAAGAGAGAGAGAGAGAGAGAGAGAGAGAGAGAGAGAGAGAGAGAGAGACTGCATGCTGAATGCCACCAAATGCCTTTTGCACCCATTGAGGTATGCTTTTCCTTACTCATCAATACACTGAATCACATTTACTGAATGACTCTCCAACTCTGGAGTCTATGGTGTCAGGCAGATAACTTCAGAACACATTTAGGGTAACTTGGAACATGGTCGTTTGTTTTCGGCTACAAATTAACATTTAGAAAATACCCCTGAAAGCTGAATTCTAGTGTGTTGCCTGGGGTGTTGGGTGGAGCTTTGAAAAAGTCTTACCCTAGTAGTGGGACTAGACTAGTCCCAGGAAAGGTGGCTGTGGACCCACAGGGAAAAAGTGACAACATAAAACAAAAAACCAAGCCTAGAAGGGCCAGGCTGATTGGCAGTCAACATTAACTCATCACGTGTTGACCTTACTCCCCGTATTTTCTTGTTGTTGCAACAAAATGGTTGACAGAGCGACCTGAGGAACA
>CABHPP010169221.1:0-25806 GCA_902168425.1 Peromyscus attwateri | reverse complement strand
CGTTGTTTCAACATAATAACTCACTTCCTAATGCTACCACGTTGTTTGAACATAATAACTGGGCAGCAGGAGACTGAAAATTAGCCATAGTGTTGTGTAATTGTGAGCCCTCTTGCCCCAAGCTCTGGGTTTACTGTTTGCTCCCAAATTCCTTCAGCATTCCAGCTATCTGTACTCTGCGGTATTTTTTTAATCAGCGGCTACTTTGGGAAACTGTGTGACCTCTAGAAGCTTAGATTGCCATGAAAATGACCCAACTCTTCATGTCAATGAAACAACACAGGGCCAGGGATATAACTAAATGGTAGAGTGTTGGCCTAGCAGGCACAAGGCCCAGGGGCCATACTCAGCACCACCAAAAATAAGCAAGTAAACCAATAGCAAATCATAATTAACTAGACTTCATCAAGGTGCAGGACTTCCTGGCTCCCCACCCTTCTGTATGCCACAGTGACAGGTAGGACACCTCTGAAAGCCCTGTTAACTTCTCCTGATTCCCATTAGTGGCATTCAAAAACAAAAACCAAACCAAACAAACAAACAAAATGTCATGCTTTCCTGAAGAGAAGAAGTCAGAGCAAAAAGTACTTCTGAAAAAGGAGAACAACTTTCTTGAGGGTCCTGTGTACCCCAGGATATGATTGGTTACCAAGGTGGGAGTCACCAGAACAAGTCATTGAAAGAACACACTTATGGGGTTAAAAAAAATTTTTTTGAAGTCTAAGACATATTTTCCTTCTGCATTCCTCATGCCTCACCCCACCCCCACCCTCATCAAAAAAGAATCGCTGGCTAAATCTAGTTGACATTCAAGCTTAATTTACATGCATTTTATCGGCAGACTAAAGGTCACTTGTGTGACACAATCTGAAGCTTTTAGGTTGCGATTCTTCCACAAAAAGAGCATTTTTTTTTCAAGCTCATTAGTTGCTTTTATGTAGATCTTTGAGTTTTAACAGCTCTCTGTCTTAAATAGATATAATTTGCTTCTAGTTTAACTAAAGTTCAGGACACAATTTCCTTTACTGAAAGGTAGAGTTAAAACAAAAAGACCAGCTGAAGAACATTCAAGATGCAATTTGTGAAGTTTGTTCCGAATGCAATACAGTAATCTCTTCATTTGCCACTCAGAAAGTTCCGTGTGTTTGCAGAACTGCTGAGAACTTTGGGAGCTCTTCCTCAACTCTAGCTAAGAACTGTAGAGGACTAGGAGTCAGTTATGGGTGACTGTGCCAAAGGTACCATGCTGAGCAGGGGCTGCAAAACACTCAACACTCGTAGGGTTTGTTGGTTGGTTGGTTGGTTGGTTGGTTTTCAGTAACTCGGCAGGTGATGGGTGCCATCTAGAATCTCACTCATTAGAAGGAAAAAAAAAATACCCTCTCCCTTTTGAGGACATTGAGACCTTTGAAAGGAATTCTTTTATAGTCATGTGATGAGAATGGGGACCACCAGGAAGAGAGGGGCTCAGAGGTCGGGCATGTAGCTAGGAACAGAATAATCATTAGTGTGTGCAGAGCCCTGAGTTTATTGCCTAATACTGAAAGAAATCACTGCTGTCATGGAAGGGCAGTTTTATAAACCTGGGCAAGCCAGAGGGCAGAGTGTTCCAAGTGCAAATAGTGACTTAAGTGTCCGGCTGGAACAGCAATTGTGCGAGAGACAAGGAGACCAACCGGACCTCCCTAAATTGGAGACCGTCAGCTGGAGAAAGGGAATCAAGGTCAGCCCGCTAGGCAAGAGGAAACTTGGAATTTCCACTTTTAAGAATGAGAATGGAGCCGTTGAGCAATTGGGAGCCACTGTAGCCCCTTTATGGAAGGGAGCCATAAGGAAGATGGCTTCCCAGGAAGAGAGATGCTCTGGCATGAGATGTGGGAATGAGCGTAAACCAAGAAGGCGCCTAGTGAGTTCTTACATTGCTTTAGGCAAGAAAAGACTCACGTATGGTCAGGATGGTGGCATTAGAGTGGAGAGGAAAATCTGCGTTCTAGAAATATTAAGAGAAAAGAGTGTATTGAACTTTATGACTAATTACACAGAAGGAAAAGGAGTCACTGCTCCAGATCTGGTTAGGGGTCGGCAGGCATCAAAGACAAATGAAGACGTGCAGAGGCATGGCTAGCTTGGAAGTGGGAGAATACTGGCTATGCTTGCAGACTGAATGTGACCTGACAGAAAGGGAAAGGTGCTCAAAAAAATATTCAGGGAAAGGAGAACTCTGTCCTTCCCACGGGAAAGGTCTTTACAAATCCAAAAATTATCTCAGTGGAAGTGGACTTGACTGGCATGCATATGCCCCAGATTCAATCCCCAGCACACACCACACAAAAGTCTAAACATTAAAAGACAGACTTCCATGTGACCCAAACCTTCGTCTCCACTAAGAACACAAGCACTGGGATTGTGTTAGCCCTGACTACCTGGTTCAGTGAGGGACCTTCAGCAGGTCGTTCGGCCTCTGAAATATCTAACCCAAGAGTTAACAGAAGGATTCAATTATATATATAATCCATGCAAGGACCAGAGGTCCTTCCTTGGTTTCACTATATGTCCACTCCTTTTTTTTTTTTTTAAATTTTGTCTCCTTAAAAGGAAAATAAGTTTAGTTCCATTTCTCTCTTCTTCAGTGTTCTTCCTTTAAGTTTATATTTCTGCCTTACATTGTTTTCTCAATAGTTCTTTCTCCTTCATTTTACAAAACTGCTTTGAGTAAGAATTCTATATCGAGATTTGTGTGAGGTGTGTGCATGCGTGTGTGTGTGTGTGTGTGTGTGTGTGTGTGTGTGTGTGTGTGTGCTTGGTGGCAGGGTGCTTGTTCACAAGCATCCCCTGTACAGTTGCATCAACAACAAACCAAATCTGAACACAAAAAAAGGGGTTTTCTTTCTGTCCTCTAGCAATGTGACCCCCACTGGACCCTCACACACATTTTCCGATGAGAAGTAGGTTGTTATCCCCAGCTTGCTCCTCCGGATGAAATGTGTCCTTTCCGTCCACCTTGCTTTAAGAGTTCATCGAATGTTTTAAGGAATTTTATCATGGCTCACCTTGGTGTTCTCTTCATGATTTTTGCGTTTGGTGTTTATTAATCATGTTGGATGTACAGATTTACAGTTTACATTTGTTTTGAGAATTTTTTTTTTGCCATTTCTACTTGAATTATTTTTTTTCTTCCTTCCATGCCAGCAAAGGCCCCTAATTATTGAGCTTCTTGATGGCTCACACTCAGTGACCCTCTGGGGTTTTTAGGTGTGGGGAGAGACTGTGTTGTCATAGAACTTGTGCTTGAATCAGGCCTTGCACACACCAGGCAGATGTTCCACCACTGAGATGTTGAACACATGGAATGCAATTAAAATAACGACTTTACTGTCTTCCTATACCAGTTTCCCTTTTGTGTCACTTTTGGTTAGAGAGGCTTTAGTTCAGAGGCAGCTTCTAACAGTTTCCAAATTCTCCTGCTTCAGAGTACTCAAGCAGGCATGGTGGCACAGGACCTGGAGACTGAGACAGGAAGATTGTGAGTTCAAGACCAGCCTGGGTACTAGACCAAGACCCTGCCATTCATAAAGAAATAACGTTCTCAATGTTGGTAAAAGACCATGCTTTAGGGTGTGGCTTTTTGAGCACCAGTAACACCAATGTCACTGCCAGTTAGGAAAGCATGGTATAAGTGGCTGAGGAAGTATTTCCCGAATTCCCAGTACGAACACACTGCTATTCCAGTGCTGGTCATGTGGACACTGGTGGATTGGACAAGCAGTCCCTAACAGTGGGAGCCTGGCTGAGGAGCTGAGTACTGGTGATGAAGTGAGCTAACAGCTAGCTACAGAGCTGCTGCTAGTTCAGAAGGGGGAGGATTCATCTAGGCTCAGTCCCAAGGAGAATGAATGACAGGAGCCACGGCCCCGGGCTTGTGGAAGATCACTAGGAGAGGCTCACTTGAGCTGACAAACACCTAATGCCCAGGCCCCCCTGACTTTCTTACGGGGCTAGGACTTAGCACCAGCTGGGACCTTGATCCCAGAGTTTCACTGTTGAGCCTCAGGCCAGCTCTCTCAGATCAAATTAGAATTTTAAGAACTTACTATGAATAGGAAAGACAGTTCACAAGCTAAGAGACTTTATACTAAAAAAAAAAACAAAAAACTGCACAAAGTCTCAATTTTATACTTCATCACAGTTTTTAAAACATACAAAAGTATTCTGACTTTTTCATGTCCATCAGTAGTCTCTCTCTCTCTCTCTCTCTCTCTCTCTCTCTCTCTCTGTCTCTCTGCCGTGTGTGTGTGTGTGTGTGTGTGTGTGTGTGTGTGTGTGTGTGTGTGTGTTCCCCCCCCCCCAAGCTTTCCTGGAACTCCTTGTGATCCTCTTTCCTCGACCTCCCACATGCTGGAATTACAGGTGTGTTCTGCCACATAGAACCGCATATTCTCTCGGAAAGCAAGGGGCTCTTTAAGCTGGTTTATCTACAGCTGCTTTCAGCTGCTTTGTTTATCCTCATCGACTTTGCTGCCAAGGGCAGAGTACTTTGTATTTCTGTTTAAGGCTAGGTTTGGAGAGGAAGGCCTGAGTTTCTGTTAGGTGGCTGCAGGTGGTTGGCCTGGAGTATCTTTAAATTTTTTTGTAAACAAAGACAAGCTGCATGTTCCCATTGGGATTGCAAATTTTCTTCACACAGTGGCCACGTGGAAAAGCCTGCCCTTCTTGGCTGAATCCAGAATATCTGACCACAACTTCAGACTTCTAGGTACTCTTTCAACATCTGTGCTTTGAACCGCCAGTAAGAAACACTGTGCTCACGTAGCCTTTTGTCTCCAGCCCCAGGAGTCTGAGTTAATGGCAGGCTACGTATTGATGCTGGGAGCTTTTCTAGTGGGGTTGTTTACATGCTCATACTAGCAATTGACACCATTAATTAGGGGCAGTCATAAAGAGTGTCCGTTGTCTAAGAAGCGTAGGACTAAGTTATGCTTATTGACTTTTTATTTTTATTTTGGGATTGGAAAAGAATCTGATGTAGTCCAAACTGTTGGGATTAGGAACCTGCTCCAGTCTGGTTTTGTACAGTTCTGGGCATGGAAGCCAGGGCTCCTGCATGGTGGGCAAGCACTCTACCAACTGAGCTGCATCTCCAGCCCCTCAACTGGCATTTGAACAATATTCCACCGAATAAAGAGAAGGTATGCATGGGAGAATACTTCAGAGATACCCTGATGGGGCCCATTGCCATGCTGCATGGCTTGGGCTACTCTTTGCTTTTCTTACTTAACAGTATGCCAAAGCTATGTTTCCAGAAAGTGTATTCTGATCCACCACATTGCTTTTTAATATAACAGGTCTCATATTGATGACCTGTCTTATTAAAGTTGTTTGCCTCATCTTACTACAAAATCAGGTTGCAATGATCATTACAATCCAGAAATCATTTTACACTTTCCTGCCAGGAGCACGTACGTGATGACTAACTTCATCTATAAGCAGCACTGGGTAATAGTAAGTGCTACCAAGATAAAACAAAAGCCAGGTAAGGCCACAGGAGTGGGTCCCTTCACCTAGGAGTTAGGGAAAGGCTGACAGAGCCTTCAGTGGGGCCAACCAAAAGTTGTGGTAAGACAGTATGAGTGGCACAGAGCAATGAGGAGTGTGACAGTGACAGGCAGGAAGGACGGGGATGTACTGTAGACAGAGGCTGCCTGAATCCCCAGGAGAGTGGCTTCAAAGACCTCTTCTATTTCGACACCCTCAAGTCCCAAATCGAAACCCAAGAAGTCCTCCATACCAGTGTGACTCTTTAACTTGACAATCTAGGTTTTGTGACTTCTGATTCTTAATTTTTAAATCTTCACCCAAATTCCTAATCATGGTGACAGGGTGGGGGGAAATCACTCCTGGCTTTATGGCCACACCTTGTCACGAAGAATGTTTCACTTCCATACAGTCTTATGGAGCCTAAGTTTATTGAGAGAATATTTCTGAGAAGTTCCTATAAAACATGTAAAGTGACACTCAGCATATAAATGAAGCTAACAGGTCAGGAAATGAAAACTCCCTCCCCGCAGTTTCTAGCTGTGCCTGTCCCAGACCGGTAATGAGGAGCAGGAAGAAAGACTCATTTTCCCTATTGATGCTCCGTCTTGCAAACCACCGCCTCTGCTGTGATCCCCCAGGCAACAAATGAACCATTGTAAAGTCTTTTCTGGACCTCTCAATGGGCAATTAGATGTTTTTTAAAGACAATAAATTTTGTCATGGTGTAACTGATTACATTCATTTAGGAAAATAACTAAAGTGCAGTGAATCCATTTTTTTGCAGGGGGAGAGGGGGTCTGGTCATGTTAAGATAATTATCAAAGCGGTAATAGAGTACAGTGGGCCTGGAGTTGAGCCTCATTCCCCCAGCAGGCTGTGTGCCCTTGAATAGACTGTGGCACTGTTAGAAACAAACATGGCCCAATATGAGTCCGTTCAGAGAGTTGTTGGGTGGCGGAGGTACCTGAGGCATTTACAAGGTATTGGTTAGTTTCCAGATCTTAACCTCAGGTGGAACAGGTCACACACACACACACACACACACACACACACACACACACACACACACACCAGCATCCACAGGGGATTCATTCTAGGACCCCTCTTAGATATCAAATTCCTAGGGTGCTCAAATCCCTTATATAAAATCATGTAGTGTTTTAATGTAACCTAGGCACATCTTGTCTATTTTAAATCACCTCTAGATTGCTTATAATACCCAACACAGGATAAGTGCTGTGTACATGGTCGTAGTGAGCTATTCAGAGAATGACAAGCAGATAGCACATGCTCCGTACAAATGTGACTCTTTTCAGCCTGTGGTTGGCTAAATTTATGGGTGCAGAATCTCGGATATAGAAGACCCACTACTTGTATTTCTTGCACAGTTCAATTTTTCTACATTTGTGTAGATGTGTGGTGTACATTCAGTAGCTCACAAACCTCTTTCTACAGCAATCAACCACTGTTGTTGGCACAAACGCTCAGGATGAGTTTCCCTCTGGCTCCCCTAACGAACGGACCTGTCCCACATGAGAAACTAAGTCACCTTTTCTTCAAGGCAAAACAGGATCATTTTTGTTTCATTTTGTTTTGTTTTTCCAGATGGAGTTTCTTTGTGTAGCCCTGGCTGTCCTAGAACTCACTCTGTAAGTCAGGCTGGCCTCAAACTCACAGAGATCCCTTTACCTCTGCCTCCCGAGTGCTGGGATTGAAGGCATGGGCTACCACCACCTGGCTAACATAATCTTTTTGTAAAGGTTTTTTTTTTTTTTAACTTTTAATTATGTGTATCTGTATGTGTCTGTGAGCATATGTACACCTGAGTTCAGATGCCTGCAGAGGCAAAAGAGGATTTTGGATGCGCAGGAGCTGGACTGCAGGCAGTTGTAAGCCACTGGACATGGGTGTGGGGGATTGAACTCCAGTCCTTGCAAGAGCAACAAATGCTCTTGACCATCGAACCTTCTCTCCAACCCAAAACATTTTCTTTTTTAAAAAAGCAATTTCAATGAAAGAGCAATCAGCTAAAAAAAAAAAATTAAATGACATATTAAACCTAATGCAGATTCTTCCACCCTGGTCCTCCAACTCCATCTTGTGTGAATTTTGATGTTGTTGTTCTGTGTCCAGACATGTTCTAGAAAAATGAAAGGAGTGTATCTTAAACTCACCAGTGGAGAATTATACAAAAGCTTTTGCCTGTGCACCACTGTTCTAATGCCGACCAATACTCTGCGTTTTATCATTTACGCTTCAATATATCAGCCTGTGTATCTGAGGTCATCGGATGTGGTTCTGGTGAGCAGTGCAGAATAACAGACGAGCAGTGTGTGGAGGGGCAGACAACCAGCTCATCCCTTGTGGTAGTGATTGTGACCTGACAGGCAGTGGTCCAGTGGTCTGAGGAACACAGCCAACTAGGAGTATTTCCATGTGCCAGGGACTGAGTTAGCTCAACCCTCAAGGCGGGTTATTTTGTGGATGACTAGCTTGTTGAAAGGTTAAATACCTCGGCAGTGCTTGCTGACTTGGTCACCTGACCGCTAAGCCCACATGTCAACCCTTCCAGACACTGGAGTCTGATCATTACCATAGTGAAGACTCCCTGAAGGAAATCCAGGGAGTTCTCTAGATAAGCACTCATATCAAATATACACGGGTCTTTGAAAGGGTTCTTAGCAGTTTGCTGCTATACTAAGGACTGACTGCAGGGTTTCACGCCCGCTGGGCAAGTACTCTACCACTGGGCTGTATCCCTAGTGCTGTAACTTTAGATACAGGGTCTCCATATGTTGACCAAACTGGCCTTGAACTCACTCCGTAGCCCAAACAAAGCCATGAATTTGTCATCCTCTTGCCTGAACTTCTGGAATGGCTGGGATTGATGGCCTGTACCACCATGCCTGCTCTTCAGTTTTTGTTTTTTGTTTTTTCATTTGTTTGTTCTTGACATTATAATATAATTACATAAGTTCTCCCTTCCATTTCCTCAGTCTAAGCCTCCCATCAACCCTTCCTTGCTCTCTTCCAAATTCATGGCTTTTCTTTTCATGAATTGTTGTTACACAACTATATGTATCTGTATATCCTTTTTTAAAAAATAATTTATTTATTAAAATGTTTTTGTACATTGGTGTTTTGTCTGCATGTATATCTGTGTGAAGATGTCAGATCCCCTGGAACAGGAGTTACAGACAGTTGTAAGCTGCCATGTAGGTGCTGGGAATTGAACCCGAGTCCTCTGGAAGAGCAGCCAGTGCTCTTCACCCCTGAGCCATCTCTCCAGCCCCTGCATATATTTTCTTAAATACATAAACACACCCTGCTCAGTCTGTGTACCGTTACTTGCATGCATGTTTTTAGGGCTGACCATTTGGAATTGGCTAACGAGCTGGTGCACTCTTCCCTGGGGAAGACTAGTTCTCTGCTCCCAGTCTTCCTTAGTTAATTGTTTTCCTCAGACATATGGATATTGGCCTGAACTCACGCGGTGGGTTTTCCTAGCTGCTGTCTGCTTGTCTGAATGAAAGACATCTTCCAAGGGCGCTGCCTACTGCTTGCTAATGATCACCTTGTGTCTTCTCAGATCCGAGTGATGGTGGACCTGTGCAACAGCACCAAGGGCATCTGCCTTACAGGTAGGTCTGTGCTGCTCACCAGGGAGCTGAGTGTAGCAAACACCGGGGGCTAGCCGGAAGAGCCAGGGCCAGAGAGCACACCTAATGGTACTGTGTTACAAAAATGCAGCCTCTTTCTTCAACAGATGTTTTTAATGGGAATCAAACCAATTGTAATATGATTATGACAGTGTTATTTTCTGGTATTGTCACAGAAATGTGGCCATGGAAAATAACTGGGACTTGAGTAATTAGAAATGTGTGTGACCCTAAACTAGGGCCAAGGATGTTTTCTTCATTCACACCAGTTTTAAAGGGGAAAATCAAGAGGTGGAAAGGACATCCTGCATACGTGATAGAGTTCTCTTCCGTGAGACGTGCCATGCTGTGTCCGATGTAATTAGGTCTCTACACCAGATGTGCAGCATGAGCAGACAGCTCCGGGCAAGTTTGCTAGGCAGTCATGAAGTACTGTTCTTCTGTTTTTACTCCTTATCTTTGTGTCTGTGTGTGACGTGGAGGAGGGATATGTGCAGGCCATGACGTGCATGTTGGTGGTCAGAGGACCACTGTACGGAGTTGACTCTCTCCTTCCACCTTTACGTGGGTTCTGAGGATCAAACTTGGGGTGCCAGGCTTTCACAGCAGGCACACTGTCGGCTGAGCTGCTTTTTGAAGCATTTCTTGGCTGCATTCCATGTGCTAGGTAGGCTTAGAGGCTGACCGTATGCCTTATCCCCATTTCTCAATGGCTCAGGACACGTGGAAAAGGACTAGCCAGGAGATGTATCAAATCTTGGGTCCAGGAATGGCTGATGGAAGGATGTATGTGTGTTTTGTTTTGGGTTTTTTTGGGGGTGGGGGGGATGCTTGGTTGAGTTTGTTTTTAAGATAGGATCTTACTGTGTAGACCAGTCTAGCCTCAAACATGTGACAGTCTTCCTTTCCCAGCCTCCAGGGTACTGGGGTTACAGATGCACACGTGCCCGGCACTGGTGCGGTTTTCTGTATGTGAGCCTGACAGAAGCCGCCTCTCACCTTAATGGCAGGCCCCATGACAGTGAGGGCAAAGGAGAACCAGGTTCAAAGCAGTCATCCTCAGTGTCCCCTAAGCCAAGGGACACTCTGACCTGTCCTATAGAGAGAGCCTTGCTCTAGGTAGTCTGTTCCCTGCCTCTCCAGAGAAGGGTAGCATTCTGAGGAGAAAGGAAATTATGTTTCCATTAAAACAGAACAAACGGAGTGAACAAACACCACCGTGGACTCTAAATGATGTTGTGGACTTACGCTGAGGTTTATTGCTAGGACTCTGAGGTTGCTGTCTCTAGGTGCTGGTGGGAATAGTCAGCACCTCACAGGGTGTGGAGGGCACAATCAACACCGGGATGGCAGGAACCCGGACAATTTCTACAGCGTTTGCCTCAGTTTCTCTCCTCACTCAGAAGTTAGTTTGTCAAAAAGGATGAACTTGTGGCTTCCATGAGCGAGTAAACAAAAGGTGGGACCTCCATCCAAGGCTATTTCTCATTCCCTTGTTTGGGCCTCAGAGAGACCAGCTCTAATCCTGTGGCTTCTTGAGAAATGCTCATTGAATTGCGTAAGTGGCGGTCGGCCCTCACAGACAATGAAATAGCTTCAGTAAGCCCGGTCCTTTGTCCTGAAACTCTAGTGGGTAAGCGCCTCCCTTCCATCTGTGGAGGCCCTCTTCAGAGCTCCCACGTGTGACGGTAATGAGTGCTACAGAAATGCTCAGATGGAGGGAGTGACAGGCACAAAAGCCTTGGAGAGGCACAGAAAAAGCCTCTTTCTGATTTTTATGGAGACCTGAGAGCCAGGCTCACAGTGAATGCGCAGGATGGAGCTATCGAGACCACTTAGAGGGGAGCGAGGCGGGGAGCGGGAATGGTGGAAATGGCTTGAGTAGGTAATTCTTTCTCACCTCAGAACACGCTTTCAAAAGCTAGCGCTTTCTTCCTTCGTGTCAGCTTGAAATTGGGTCTCCTTTCACACAGAAGCTCTTCAATTAAAAACTTAAGTACGAGAAGCGTTAAGTTGCTAAAGCAGGTGGGTGCTTTGGGACGGACCATACCATCTCTGTTGGGGGTGGGGACTGAAGGGTGAACAGGACCCAGGACTGAACTGGGCAACTTTGGTAGTAGGCAGAGAGCCTGGGTCCACAGACTAGCATGGATTCTGGGCAGGAGAGTGATCTAGGCAGAGCTGGTCTTGGGCCCTGGAGAAAGGCCTAGTTTTTCAGTAGGTTCATCTTTTTAAAAACTTTTTAAAAAGTATATGGAAGCTGAGGAGTAACTCCACATATAGAAAAGCTGTACCCAGGGAGCGCTTGCTGGAGAGGAGAGAAAGCCAGGGCTGCAGGCTCCCCCCAGTTTTCCTCAGGTCTGTGGAGGAAAACTCCCCCCTTAGCTCCCTCTAAAACAGCAGACCCAGGCCTTGGGAAGTGTGGGGCCTTCCTCTGTGGTCATGCTATGCTTCCGGGGGCCTCGGGTCAGGTGAACAGGGAGATCTCTGGAGGGGAGTTACAGACACTCAGGGACAGTTCTCTTCCCCTTGATTTGAAATGGCCATTGTGGACGGAGCCAGGTAGTTCAGAAGCCGGTAGTGTTATCCTTGACCAGTGCCAAATCCGAGGCTATACTTCCCTTGTTATTACTTCCCCATAACTGTAAAGCCTGTATTTCTTGCCTGCATTAGGATTCTTCTGTGTCTGCTAGTAGAAACCCACTACTTGAGAAATAGCACCAGCGTGGCATGTGCCAAATCATTATACAGCGAGAGGTATCTATTTGCCAATACAGGATAGGTCATGCCTTGGTTAACAGACAGTAAAACCTCAATGAGTTAACAACACACCAGAAGTTTTCACCTCACAAAGCCCAGTGAATCTTGGATGACCCTCCTAGGAACCCAGAGCGCCATGTTGTGGCTACCTGGAACCTCTGACATCTCTGCATAGGCCCTCAAGAAGAGGGTGCCAGGATACCTCTGAGGTCCTAGAGGCCAAGCTAGATGTGCTGTACTTCCTAACAGAAGCGCCACTCTCCAGCGACCCTTTTTAAGGGTGTGCTGATGGTGACTAATTATTTTTCTAGGAAACTGTCACCACACATTGGGGGAGCTATGACCATGCATGTGCCATTCACCAGGAGTGCTTGGTGAAAATGAAGGTTCTGGGCCTCACTCTCAACTCAGAATGAATCAGACTCTCTAAGTGGCACCCGGACATTTGACTTTAAGAAGCATGGTGGGCGAGTCTCCGGATTCAAACTGAACTGCGGCCCAGGTGTCAGTGGGGCTCAGGGAACTGTAAGAGAGGCGCTCCATGAGAAGACGATGAAGAGCTAACAATCCTAAGCACGCAGCACCAGGACTCCTCACTAAAGCTCACCCCTGACATAATTGTCGGGTTCTCCTGGAAGCTGCCGAGCCCGTCTGACATGCTCTACATGCAGCTTACAGAGTCCCCTCCCGTCATCCCATGCCTCTGCTTGGCTTCATCCTGTAGAGAAGCTGATTGCTGACATCTTCTGCCCCATGTTCACTGTTGGCCTTTCCAACACACACACACACACACACACACACACACACACACACACACACACTGGTAAAGTCACAATACTGAGAGACTCAAGCCTTTTCAGCAAATCACTGCATACTTTTTTTTCCCCTAGAGCTGAGGACCGAACCCAGGGCCTGTGCTTGCTAAGCAAGTGCTCTATCACTGAGCTAAATCCCCAACCCCAGCATACTTTTATAATTGAAAATAAACCTTTTTTTTTTTTTTTTTTTTTTTTTGAAACAGAGTCTCTCTGTATCCCTGACTGTCCTGGAACTCACTCTGTAGACCAGGCTGGCCTCGAACTCGCAGAGATCCGCCTGCTTCTGCCTCCCAGTGCTGAGATTAAAGATGTAAGCTATAAGAATAAATCCTTTTTCTACAACATATTCTGATCATGGTTTCCCCTCTCTCATCTCCTCGCAGATCCTGCCCACATCTCTATCCATCCAACTCCAACTCCATGCCTTCTTTCTCTCTCTCTATTTAGAAAACAAACAGGAAAAAAAAAAACCGGAATTTTTTAAAAAGAAAAGAAAAAGCAAGAGAAATACATACCCACCCTAAAACACATTAAAAAAAAAAACCCAAACCTAGAAACCATAATATAAAATAAAAAAGCCAACAAGACTTATTTTTAATGCCCGAACAAAACTATGGCATAAACACCACCAACAAAAAAATCTCCAAAACACGCCACTGATTTCATTTTGATCGCCTTCTACTCTTGGGCACGGGGCCTGCCATTAAGTGTGGTTTGTATACCCAGTGGTCCATCAGAGAAAACTAAGTTTTCTTTTGCAATCCCTTGTCAGTTGGAGATAGGTTCTTGGTTAAGAGTAGGAGCCTGTGTCCACTTCACACCCTCAGCACTGGGACCCTATCTGGCCTGGTACCTGTGCAGGCCCAGTGCATGCTGCCACAGTCTCTGTGAGTTCAGATGTGCATCAGTCCTGTGGTGTCTGGAAGACACTGTTTTCTTGACGTCAAATAACCCCTCTGGCTGTTCTATTCTATCTCCTTGTCCACATAGTTCCCAGAGCCCCGAGGGAAGAGGGTTAATGAAGACGTCCCACTATGACTGAGTATTCCTAGGTCTCTGACTCCCTGCACACTGTTCATGTGTGGGTCTCTGTATTAGTTCCGTCTACTGCAGGAGGAAGCGTCTCTGATGATGGCCGAGCAAGACACCGATCTGTGGACACAGCAGAATGTTGTTAGGAGTCATTTTATTGCTGTGGTCCTTTAACAGAACATAAATTGGTTTTCTCCTAGTTGAGCAAGTGTCTCTACAGTAAGATGTAGAGTCCTTCGGCTCATGAAAGAGTGGTATGGCTGGATCTTGAGGTTGATCTATCCCAGTTTCCCGAGGACCCTCCACACTGATTTCCACAGTGGCCGTACAAGTTTGCACTCCCACCAGCAATGAATAAGTGTTCCCCTTTCCATGAATCCTCACCAGCATGAGCTGTCATTTGTTTTCTTGATTGATCTTGGCCGTTCTGACAGGTATAAGATGAAAACTCAAAGTAGTTTTGATTTGTATTTCCCTGATGACTAAGGATGTTGAACATTTCTTTAAGTATTTCTCAGCCCTTTGTGTTTCATCTTCTGAGTTCTCCCTGCAGCCTGCTGCTTTGTCCAAATGATGGCGTACTTTGCCAATACAGAAGCTTTTCAGTTTCGTGAGGTCTCATTTATTAATTGTTGTTCTTAGTGCCTGTGCTATCAGTGGATGTCCTGTCCAGAAAGTCTTTTCCTGTGCCAATGAGTTCAAAACTATTCCCCACTTTCTCTTCTATCAGATGCAGTGTATCTAGCCTTTTGTTGAGGTCCTTGATCCATTTGGAGATGAGTTTTGTGCAGGGTGATAGATATGAATCTATTTGTATTCTTCTACACACAGTCATCCAGTCTGACCAGCACCATTTGTTGAGAGACTGTCTTTTTTCCAGTGTTTATTTCTGGCTTCTTTGTCAAAAATCAGGTGTCCATAGGCATGTGGGTTTACGCCTAGGTCTTCACTTCAGTTACATGGATTGATGAGTCTATTTTTATGCTAATACTATGCTGTTTTTATTACTATAGCTCTGCAGTACAACTTGAAATGAGGAATGCTGATCCCTCCAGCAGTTCTTCTACAATTCAGGATTCTTTTAGCTATCCTGTTTGGGGTTGTGTGTGTGTGTGTGTGTGTGTGTGTGTGTGTGTGTGTGTGTCCATATGAAGCTGAAAATTGTCCTATCAGTTTCTATGAAGAATTGTGTTGGGATTTTGAAGGGGATTGCGTTAAATCTGTAGATTGCCTTTGGTGAGATGGCCATTTTCACTATATTAACCAATTCATGAGCACGGGAGACATTTCCATCTTCTGGTCTCTTCTTCAATTTCTTAAAGTTTTTATTATACAAGTCTTTCACTTGCTTGGTTAGAGTTATCCCCTCAAAAAATTTTGAGGCTATTGTAAAAGGTATTGTTTCCCTGCAAATCACTGCATTTAGAAAGCTACCTGTCCTTCCAAGAATTCTCTGTCCCTAGACTCTATTCACCAATGTTCTAGGATCCATTTATCTAAAATCCTCCCACCCCCTTCCAATTGGACATGGAGTCTTCCTTATTCCACGGAAATACTTTTTGAATTTTTAGCCTTTGTTCTGCAACTTAAAGTCAAATTTATCTACAGCTTTGCCTGACTTTCACCTCAAATGTCTCTCTGTATTTCCCCCCCACACCGTGTCCCTCCCTGTTTCTCTGTGTTCCCCGCCTCTGTCTCTACCTCAGTTTTCCTCCAGCTGAAGGGAGAATCTCAGCCTTAGCCCGAGGTCCTGGCAGCACACCCTGCTTAGGAACCACCTCCCAGAGTCTGTGCATCTTGTTTTGACTTCTACCTGCCCAGCCCATCCACTGCCTTGTCCAGCTGCATCTCTGTCCACACAAGCGTGGCCAGTTCTTTTATTGTTCCTTCCATCCTGAACCTTAATACCTCCCACTTCTAGACCTTGGCTTCTGTCTGGGCCCATGTATGCTGATTTCTCAGTCCCAATGTTTCTTTGGGACCATAGTGCAAAGATCACCTTCTCAGGAGCTCTTCCCAGAATTCAGTGTGCCCAGAAACTTCCCCAATAACCTGGGAGTTATTTCTTTACTGAGCTCTCATATTGCCCTGTGATTTCAAGAGGTCTCCTGTCCTCATATAGACTATGAACATAGCAGATACCAGAACTGATATTCCTTAATGGAATCAGGTGTGCATGATATATGCTTAGAAATGGTCGCCTTGTGAATGGTCAAAAGCTCAGATTTGGAATCATTATGTATGCTCTAAAGAAACACAGGGAATTCAGTTCTCTCATATCCCAGCCTCACTGGCTCACCCAAATGCTCAGTCTAGCTGACAATAAGACATGCCTATTTCTGGAAGCAAAATCATTTGCTCAGTGTGTAAATGATTCATCCAAACCACTTAGGTCCTTGGATCATTTCACACTAAAGAAGGTGTTTGTCACCTGACCTGAGCTCTCAGATTTTCTCAGGCTATTTCATGCAACAAAATACAGGTCCATAAAGCCAGCCTGTGCTTGGGTTACTCCTCAGTGGCCTGGAGGAGACAAAGTGGCTGGGGGAAGCTCTCCGAAGTGTTCTAGTGATAGCCAGTGTTCTGCTCTGAAGTAACAGAACTTCCATGTGCTGACACCTGCCCTGTTCTGGGGCTTCACAGGGCCATCACATTTCCATTGGTCCCAAAATAATTAGTTTGACCTCTTCTAAGATAATTGATATATGAATCTACAATGAAACCAGCTCAGAAATTATTCTAGGTCTATGGAAATGGAAGCAAAATGGCTTGATTAGCAAATGAGTCTTTGCTGGGTTGTTGGTAAGGCCCTTTGTAAGAAACCTAATAAGCTGTAAATAAATGGTGTGGGATTGTTTGCTTAGCAGGTACTTAAGACATTTAAGGAAGGTGGGAGTTTGTGGTTCTGGTTTCTTTCTACCTCATGTGACTTATCATCTAAATTCCTTTTTCTACTGTAGGACCACCTGGCCCACCAGGTAAGTACCCATTTTGTATTTTCCTAGTTCAAGGGGCAGCTATGGGTGGCTGGAGCCCCAGGATCCAAGGACCAGAGGTGGTGGAGGGGAGGAGTGAGGTGGCATCCTGCCCATGTTCACATTTTTTTCTGTGTCCCTAACTTGAGACCTCCCTCCCTCCCCAGACCCTCCACCTGTCCTTGTTCTAGAAGCAGGTTCCAGGGGGAAAAGCAGGAAGATGTGGGAGATGCCATAGATGCTGCCTGTCTCCCTGGCTAAAGGAAATCACATCACCTGCAGTGAAGATGTCTTTAACTGTCCCTATTCTATGCTTTGGCACAGGACCCCCAGGAGTTGGTGGGTTACCAGGACACAATGGATCAGATGGACAGCCTGGTCTCCAGGGACCAAAGGGTGAAAAAGGAGCCAATGGGAAGAGAGGAAAAATGGGTAACTGGGCAGTTCTGCCAAATAATTCCTTTGTGTCTTGTCTCTGTGACGGTGTCCAGATGGGTAGTACTGGGAAGTACTGTGTGCCGAGGAGACGGGGCACTTCATGGTCTGCATGGGGCACTGATGGAACTCCCACCGGGAAGTTGTTGTGTTAAGATGTCAAGAAGCTTCTTTTTGGACCCAATGTTTATGTCAGGACAAAAAGGACAGCTCCCTAGGAACTGACTTCTCTTTCTACAGCTGGAGATGTATGGGGGTGGGCTGTGTCGTCACCCCCCACCCCGTGCTCACAACCCCCGCCCAGTGCTCACACCCCCCTTGTGTTCACATCCATCCCCACCCCCACCCCACCTCCCGTGCTCACCCCCCCCCCATGCTCACACATACCCCTTGTGCTCACATCCACCACCACCACCACCACCCGTACTCACACTTCTAAGGCAGTTTTTCTGGGCTGTTGTGTGTGTCTGTTGTGTTCAGGGAGAAGTGGGGGCTGAGGTAGGGTCTGACGTGAGGCCTGGCCAGGGTGAGATAGGGTCTGAAGATCTCTCAGCACCATGATGGGGGCTGTGGAGATGGACGAGGAAGAGTCCTCAGAAGAAAGCGGGCACGTGGCCAGGTGGGGACTCGCAGACAGTAGAGGGCTTTTTTACATCGGGCAAGGCCACTAGTGGAAAGGCAGAGAGAGGCAGAGCTTAGCCAGAGGCTGTACCAGGTCCTCTGTGTGAAGTCTCTTAGCTCCACAACCCTGGATGGGTCCTGGGCTAGGAGAGGTAGTAGGCGCTTCTTTCAAATCCGCTCCCCCTCCCAGTGCCTCTGACAGTTCCCCATCCGCTTTCTAAGTGAGAGCTGAGGAAAGGAAGAGCCCTGTTGAGCACCTCTGCTCCCCCCCACCCCCGCCCCGCCCCGGCAAGCCCACCTGCTTGTGTTTCCAGGGGCAGCCATGCAGATGACAATGGGTACACATCATCCAAGTCAACTCGGACCTCAGCAGGCCAGCAATTACAACTGGAATTACAGAGCAGGATAATAATTATAACTGTCAGTGCTGATCAGCATAGAATAACAAGAATGTGCAGCCATTTGGTTTATCCTGGGAAGACATCAAACTTACGATCAAGGCTAGAAAATTAATACTCCAGCAGCAGGCTCGGGTGGGGAGCACCATGTGGGAAGTGGATCTGAGGCAGATAGAAAGAGAGCACTTTCTGGAAGATTTGAGACAGAGCTCTGGGCTTGAGGTCATGTAATTAAGCAGTCACGTCCTCATGAAACCACAAGAAGGACAGGACATTTCATTCACGTATGGAAAGCATGCTTATGTGGCAGGTACTAGTCTTAGACATTGGTTCAGAAGTGATGAAGCTGATTAGCCTTTGGAGAGACAAAGGGAGTCCCCTCTTCCCTCTGAAAATTCACTGAAGCATGCTGACCAGGACACCTAACAGAAAAAAAGGCATTAATATTACTCACATGCAGGGAGTCATGGCTCAGTCCCATTCAGAAACCTGTGCACCCCCCTTTTCCTATAGATAAGGATTGTCAGTGACAACCATGGAGAATGATTGGATCTGAGGTAGAAATAAGCTTGCATTAATAATGATTCTATCTGGAGTTTGAATGAGCCCAAGGGACAGCCATGATCTTGTGAGGAAAGATTGTGAGGATAATCTTTCCTAAGATAGATAACCCATGCCAGCCCCCAGTCAGGTGGGGGGAGGGCACCTATGTCTTCTCTGATGCTGTCTAGTCTTCATGCAGGTAATAGGAACTCCAGAAACCCTCTCCTTAAGTGGGGGTGGATGGAGGACCTTGATTCCAAGCCTGGGTTGAAAGCTTTGAATTCCCTTATATCAAGTCACTCATCATGCAAAACTATGTTATCCTGGAGGAGATGGGTCTCTGAGCCGCAGCCCCTTCATGAAGCTGGCATTGTGAGTGGGAGCTTAGACTATTCTGGAGACAGAGAGACTGAGGTTATCTGAAGAACCAGGCCCTGTGGAAAGAGATCACTGGGTGGCTGCTCAGTTCTGAGCCAGCTAGTGTTTGAGGGCCAGGGAGGCTTTGTCCAGGTCACCCGGAAGCAGATCCTGAGGCTTCCCTCTTCAACTCTTCCTGAGCCAAAGGAGGGCTTAGGAGAAGAGGACCACAGGGCCACAGGCGAGTCCAGCAGTATCCAGGGAGCAGTGAGAAGCCCCTGAGGGGTCTCAGGGGTCAGACCTACCTTTCCAAATACCATGTTGGTTGCTACCTGGAGAACACTGTGGCACCATCTTGGGAGTGGGAGGGAACTGAGGCAGGGATAGCAGATGGAATGGAACAATGTTTGAGTGTGACGTTAACGACACTGATAAGGTATAAAAAGAGAGAGTGAGGGACAAAGGATGTTTAAGACTGTCCTGCCTGGCTGGATCCTGATGGGTTGCCGGTTCTGAGATGGGCAGACTGGCTTAACTCAGCCTTAGGGAAGAAGTCATGGGCACACCACGGGATGTGCTAAGCTGAGGTGCCTGGAGGTATTCAGGGGTCTTGGAGATGTAGGTGTCCAGTCGGAGGGAACCTCAAGATGCGAAGCATACCTAGAGAGTCATCCCAAGAGCCTGTGGGCAAGTATGGGGATGATCACTTAGGGAGGGAGCCTCGAGGGAAACCCTGAGAGACAGCAACTTCTAGTGACCCTAGAAAGACGTCAGCAAAGGGATCCAAAAAGAATACTGGGAAGCTGTTAAGCAGGGGAGGAGCTTTGTGCAAACAGGACCCTGTGGAGAAGATGGCTTCTGCAGGAGAACTAAGCAGAAAGGATAAGCAAGAGAGAGGTGATTAGCATCTCGGAATTAAGAAAAGGAAGGGTCCCAGTGAAGGAATTGTGGAGAAAGAATAGAAGGCCAGGACTTGCAGGCCTGAGCCCACCCTTGAGTGTTGGTGGGGACCCAAACTAGACAGGAAGGAGCCTAGGAGCTAACGGCCTTCAAAGCAGGACTAGGGTGAGTAGGAGCCAGTACAAGCTCATGTGTTCATCTGGTTTTGACCGCTGTGACAGATTACCTAAGGCACATGCAGTGTGAAGGAGACAAGGTTGACTTCTGCCTGCAGTGTAGAGCTTTCCATGCATGGCAGCTGGCTGTGTGTCACTGGACCTAAGTAAGGCAGAGCCTCATGGCAGAAGGGCATGGCAAGTGAAATCTCCTTACCTCATGGCGGGCAGGAAGTAGAGAGCAACACAGGAAACGGTGAGGGACAAAATGCCTGTCAAAGGTGTGACCTGAGTGATCATTTGCCCTAGCCAAGCCCCACCCACCAGCACCCCAATAATGCCATTCCGTACTGGTGACAACAGAGCCTCATGGTCCAATCATCTGTGTGTGTAGGCAGCGGGGGTGGGGGTGGGGGTGGGGTGTGTGTGGCACAAGCCTTCAACACACAAGCCTCTTGGGGACACTTTGTATCTAAACCATAGCAGCTGCAGAGAAGACTGACCCAATGAAGCAGAACTGAAGACTTTAACCCAAGTGCTTCCAGAAGTATCAACATCCTTCACAGCTTCCAACTTCAGAAACAAAGAGAACAAAAGTGGACTTGGAGCCCAGGGGCTTGGTGTGGTCCCTGGCTCCACATTAGCCAGGTGTGCGCCCTTGAGCAGGTTACATGATCACTGTGTTCCAGTTTCCCCATTCATAAAATGGGGATACTGATCCTATTAACCTCACAGTTTATCATATTAATTATCACACACACACACACACACACACACACACACACACACACACACACCTTCCTGAAAGCAGAATTGGGGTTTCAAAGCCAGTCTCAGCCACACACACAGTGAGTGTAAGGACAGCCTGGACTACATGTGACTCTGTCTCAGATAGACGACATAATTTCTTTGCATTGAGAATATCCCAAGTCATCTCTGTTAGCTACTTCTAAGAATCCAATCCAAACTCATCAACTATCATTGCCCTATTTTGTTCCTATGGCAGTTGTTCCTCTGTCCGTTTCCCTCTGTACAAATCAAACTCCCTTTCCAGTGCCCCCAAGCCTGTCCAGGCTTTGGCAAACACAGCTCTGCTTTCTACTCCTTTGGGATCAACCTTACCTCCACATACAAGTGAGAGCATGTTGTATGGTCTCTCTGTGCCTAATTTATTTTCCTTTCTGTGATGTCCTGACCAAAAGGATGCTGAGGGGAAATTCCCCACATGAGGTGATTCTGGAGTTAGGAATGAGTCTTGATGTTGTCAATTATGTGCCAACATCTTCTGTAAAGTCTGACATCTCAGGGCCTCAGAACCAAGTGTTTTCTTTCTTTCCATCTGTCACATGTTTTTCTCACTTACGAGTTAATGTTATAGTGTCTTCTCTAAAACTCAAATCCTCATTTTAAGAAAACCAAAAATAATGCCCTCCTCCGAATGCATGGCTTGAGATTGGGTTTTACATGGCACCCTCTGGCCCCTCTCCTTTGCCTTAGTTAGTGACAGATGGTACTGCCCAGAATAAATTGTCCTCCCCCACCCCCTGATGTGAAGACAGAGAAACTGACCCCAGCCTGGAGCTGTCACAGGCGTTGTGGAACGATCTGTTTTGAGTGGACGACCCCAGAAGAAAACAGGAGAGCCGTGTCTCCCTCAGGAGTTAGGCAGGGATAAAATTGTAACTCAAAGCCGGTGAGGAGTCATGGGACAAATGATGCCAGGCTGCAGGTGTATGCCATGTTACAGTGTCACCGTGCAGGGCCGGCAGCTCTGACCAAACCTGCCTCAGGGTGGAAGATGTTGCACACACAGTGAACGGCAGTTGGGTGGCGCCAACGGGTGGCCACGGTGAATTGCCAACAGAGGATGCTTCGTCACATGCGATGGTTAAAAAGCAAAAGCGGGTGTGGTGGTGTAGTCCTGCAATCCCAGCTGGAGAGTGACAGGGACTGGCAGAAGGGTCCTTCCTGGGAGCTTGCTGACCAGCTAATGCAGATAAAACATTAAGCTCCAAGTTCGGTAAGGAGACCCTATCTCAAAAAGTATGATGAGGCCAGTCATATGGCTTAGCAGTGAAGATGCTTTCTGTACAAGTCGGATGACCAGAGTTCAATTCCCAGGACCCACACGGTGGAAGGAAAGAACTGCCCCCTACAGGTTGTCCTCTGACCTCCACGTGTGCACACCCCACCCCACTCACACGCACAATCATTCTTTTGTTTTCTTGAGACAACGTCCCGCTACCTAGTCCTGGTTGGCCTGGAGCTATATAAACCAGGCTGGCTTCAGACTCACAGAGAGTTGCTAGCTTCTGCCTAAGTGCTAGGATTAAAGGCATATGCCAGCATATTTTTTTTTAATTAAAAGCAATATGGTGAAGAGTGGTAGAAGAAGATACCTGATATCAGCATCTGGCCTTCAAATGCACACACACACCACGCAGACACAGACACACAGACGCGCACACATGACAGATTGCATGTAGACAAAACATTCACCACTGTCTTTTACCAAAAGCTGAAAATGGCTACGCACACCCCAGCTATAATGCAAAATACACCCTCGAACAAAGGCTCTGATAGCTCTAACACTGCCTCTGTCAGGGCGACATCATTACAAAAGGAGCGTTTTCCTATTACCCGCGCGGCCTTTTTGAGAAAGGAAATGAAAGGCATACGAGGGAGGGATAAGATAAAGGATCAGATGTCAGTGCAGACACGCTCTTGAGTTAAAATGAAGGGCTGGAACACCGCGGTGTAAGCAGCAGCTACCACTTCCCTGAGTGCTGCTGAATGTGGGCTGTACCGAGTCTTTAGAAGGTGTCGGTAACACTTGGCACATTGTGCAGGCGGAACTCTATAGCAACCACCCAGCCTTTTGTCTCCTTCAGATAACATGCTAAAGGGCTTATTTAAAATCCTGACAAAGGGATACCTTCTCACACAGAGGACCCAGATAAGGGCTTTTGTCACTCTTCAGCCAGAAGTCCTAGTGCCCCTGAGCAGGAATGACCCAGAGCCATAAGTACTTCTCAGTACTGCTGTGAAGATGGACTCCTGAACCATGACTCCCTGCTCAACAATAGTGTCACTGTATTGCTCTGACTGTAAGTATACAGTAGGCAGAGCACATCCGTGCTGGAGGGGGAGACCTGTCCCTCATGACTTCCTCCTCCACTGTGTCCCCTCAGTGATAGCTGGAGTTCACAGTTTTTATTTAGATTTTTATTGTTTTCTGAGACAGGGTCACAGGTAGCTCAGGCTTGCCTTAGATTCTCTGTGTAACCAATGATGACCTTAAACTCCCAATCTCCATGTGCCAGCAGGCCCAGCTCTAGATATTTGTTATGATTAGCTGGAATCTAGTTAGTAGTATTTTCTTCACTGCATTTTGATTTCACGTCTCTGTAATGCTGGAGACTGAACCCAGAACCCCGTGTTAGGCAGGTACTCTACCACTGACTGACTAAAGCCCAGTCCCCGTGATGCCATCTGAGGTGAAAACCTGTCACTGAAAAGCCTTGAGATGAGCCAACTGTGGCCAGGCATGGTGGCACACATGTTTAATCCCAGCACTCAGAAGACAGAGGCAGGAAGATCTGTGAGTTCAAGGCCAGCCTGGTCTACAGAGTGAGTTCTAGGACAGCCAGGGCTACATAGGCCCTATTTCAAACAAACAAACAAACAAACAAACAAACAAACAAACAAAGAGGGTCAACTGAATAGCAGGTAGCATAGACAAGGTTGAGGATTGGATGGGAACTGATCTAAGTGAATTCTATAGTGCCTTCCAACCTGGGATTATTTTGTATTCCTTTAGAGCAGTGGTTCTCAACCTTCCTAACACTGAGACCCTTTAATACACTTCCTCATGTTGTGGTAACCCCCAACCATAAAATTATTGTGATTGCTACTTCATAACTTTAAATTTTCTACTGTTATGAATCATAATATAAATATCTGTGTTTTTCCAATGGTCTTAGGCGATCCCTGTGGAAAGGTCACTCGACCCCCTAAGGGGTCGTAACCCACAGGTTGAGAAATGCTGCCTTAGAACAGCTATGATGGAATGCAACATGGTTGACGTAAAGCAGGATGTTCCAGATATGGTTTTAAAACTAGAGGGAGGGCTGGAGATCTGACTCAGCTGGTAGAGCGCTCGTCTAGCATGTACAAAGCCTCCCAAGGCTCTGTTAGTCTGAAGTCTCACATAAACCAGCTGTGGTAGTGCACACCGGGAACCCCAGAGGAGGCGGGAGGATTGCTGGGAGTTTGAGGCCAGCCTGGGCTATACAGTGAGATCTTAAAACACAAACAAACTGGAGGAAAGACTTGGCTGTCCCAGCGAGTGACCAATCAGGAATTAGTCAAATGAATGGGACCTCAGGAGGGGGTGGGTGGGCGATTACTTCGCCAGAGTCTACAGAGGGGACAAGGAAGGGGCAGGTAGTTATAGAAGGCCGAAGATTCCACATCATCTTGGTGACGGACATTGAGAGGAATGATGTGCTTGCACTAACAGATGCGCCTGGCTCTTCCCTGATGTCTGCAATCCCACTTTGAGTAACATCACAATTAGGCAGTATCTTCAGGGCATGCTTACCAAAATGAACAATTATTTCTTGAGATAAGGAGTCTTCTATACGGTCAATTTCTAACAATGTCTTTGTACACCCACTTTTCTCTCTCAGAACCCTAGGATGCCTGTGTACTTGTGACTTGAAGTCACTGTTTTTAATAGATCTCTTGAAATTTTCTACATAAACAATCAGGCTAGCTTCAAATTAAGATAATTTTAATGTTCACTCCCCAAAGAGTGAGCCTTGTATTCCTTTTTCTCTGGAATATCATGCTTTCTACATCCAGTAGAATGTTCAACAAAACTGATGAGCATGAATAACTTTGCCTTGTTCCTGATATTAAGGCTTTCGCTGGAAAAGATGATGTCAACTGTCAGTTTCTTATAGAATTCTCTTTTGCAGGATGAGGAAATTCCTTTTTATCCCTAGTTTGATGAGATTTCATTGAGACTGCATGCTGTGAGGGTTGGGGATTTAGCTCAGTGGTAAAGCCCTGGGTTCGGTCCTCAGCTCCAGGGGAAGAGAGAGAGAGAGAGAGAGAGAGAGAGAGAGAGAGAGAGAGAGAGACTGCATGCTGAATGCCACCAAATGCCTTTTGCACCCATTGAGGTATGCTTTTCCTTACTCATCAATACACTGAATCACATTTACTGAATGACTCTCCAACTCTGGAGTCTATGGTGTCAGGCAGATAACTTCAGAACACATTTAGGGTAACTTGGAACATGGTCGTTTGTTTTCGGCTACAAATTAACATTTAGAAAATACCCCTGAAAGCTGAATTCTAGTGTGTTGCCTGGGGTGTTGGGTGGAGCTTTGAAAAAGTCTTACCCTAGTAGTGGGACTAGACTAGTCCCAGGAAAGGTGGCTGTGGACCCACAGGGAAAAAGTGACAACATAAAACAAAAAACCAAGCCTAGAAGGGCCAGGCTGATTGGCAGTCAACATTAACTCATCACGTGTTGACCTTACTCCCCGTATTTTCTCGTAGTTTCTTGTTGTTGCAACAAAATGGTTGACAGAGCGACCTGAGGAACA
>CABHPP010169220.1:0-23069 GCA_902168425.1 Peromyscus attwateri | reverse complement strand
GGACCCAGAAGCAGGCTGGGAAGTACTCTCTGGGGTTCCAAGGCCCCTAAGATATCTTGGGAAGTAGACCTGCAGGGGTGAATCCTAAGGTTTTGGTCCAAATTTCTGCTATTCCATACCTGTTTTAGCCACTTTAGCACATGGCAGACAAATATATACACGATATTAAGAGTGAACATCTTGTTTCAAGTATCTACCCAGAAAAGATAGAAAATTTGGAACTGCACACACCTAACAGCAGGCACCACCAGGTCTGGGTATACAGGGTTCCCAAATATAGGATTTCAAAAGCCCTAGGGAAGCCTGACCAGAAGAGGTGATTCTGAGTGTTCTGGACCTCCAGTTTCCACCAAATAGAGGGTGTGCACTGCACTCTGTTTCTCTTATTACAACTCTCTGAACCAGGAACAGAGAAAGCCATTTGCTGAGGGCTCTGAGAAGAGAATGAAGCATTGGAGTGGGAGAGCATTGGAGTGGGAGAGCATTGGAGTGGGAGAGCACTGGAGTGGGAGAGCACTGGAGTGGGAGAGCATTGGAGTGGGAGAGCATTGGAGTGCAGAAGAGACTCAGGTAGAGCTGAGGATATACTTGAGTAGTACAGAACTGTCTCACATGGATATGGCCTCAGGTTCAATTCCTAATGCCACCCAAAAAAATAGAGGCAAGCCAGAGAGTGTAAGAAAAATCTTTATCATTTTTTTCCCTCTCTCCACTAAACCCGGAGGCCGCATGCAGCCCCCAAACTGCCCTGTCATCACGAAGACATCAGCTTAGGTACAAAAACCCCCAAGAGAAAAATTACCCCTCTAGACAGAGTCATAAAAAGGACCCATGGGATGAAGAGGGTGGATGACTTCTCATTTTTTTCTTCCAGAATTTTTTAAATTATGAGTTCATGTGTTTGTGTCTAGGTATGTGCATGAGTGTGCGGTACGCACAGAGGCCAGAGGCATTGGGTCCCCTTAAAGCTGGAATTACAGGCAGTTGTAAGCTGCCCAGTGTGTACTGAGACTCAAACTCAGGTCCTCTCCAAGAGCAGTATGTGCTCTTAACCTCTGAGCCGTGCCCCAGCTCCAAGTCCTCATGTTTCCCTCTTACCACTTTGCCCTGAGCGCAGGTCCAGTGGTGTGAAAGCTCTGGGATCCATCTGTTAAGAAAAACCCATCTTGTCAGAAAACCAAGGACGGGGCTCGGGGTGTTGGAGGGGCTAAAGAATGTGAAGGAGGAGACTAGAGAGAGTTCAGTGGTTGAGAGCTCTTGCTTCTCCATCGTGAGGACTAGAGTTTGGATCCCAGCACCCAGGTTGGGCAGATTGTAAATGCCTATCACTACAGCTCCGAGGATGATGCCTTCTTCTGGCCTCTGTGAGCATGCACTCACACATGCATGTGTACACATGCATATGCACACACACACAGAGAGAGAGAGAGAGAGAGAGAGAGAGAGAGAGAGACAGAGACAGAGACAGAGACAGAGAGAGAATCAGGATAGGAAAGGGAGAAGATTGCATGTGAAACTCAAGTCATCTACTTACCTCCAATTTGCACATGTAACACACTCAAATAGCACACCAAAGACTTTGAAAATGAGAGCAATATTAGAACCACTGGTACTGAATGTGATAATGCACACTTATAATCCCTGTACTCAGGAGTTTGAGGCAGAAGGATCACAAGTTAGAGGCCAGTCTGATCTAGAAAAACCTTGCCTCAAAAGACTGAATAGTAAGGAATAAAGAACTTTTTCAATGTGAACGTAACAGAGCAGAATGCCTGCTAAAGCAAAATAAAACAAATACCAGAATTTTAACAAGACCCAAGTCTCATAGCATGCTATCCAAAATATCCAGGATACAATCTAAAAGTCTCTGGAATGACAAGGACCAGGGAAACTTAACCATTTCTAAAGAAGAAAGATAATATAAGAACCATTAAGCCTATTATAACAGCTATTATAGCCATTCCTTTTGAAGTAAAAGTAATTCTACAAATACTTAAAGAAAAACAAAAGAAATTAAACATCCTACCACTTCCTAGCGTCTTACCCACTTCCTTACCCAGCCGGGCCCTGAAAACATGTTTGTGACCCTGAGGTAAGGAAAGAAAGGGTCAGACCCCTTATAGTGAAGGCTGCTTCTCTAACTCAAGTGTGAGAGCCATGGGAAAAGTTTCTGGGAAAGAGAGTTAGCTATTAAGAACACATACTGCTCTTCCCGAGGACCAGAGTATATTTCCCAGCACTGGCCTCAGGCAGCTCAAAACCAACAGTAAGTCCAGCTCTGGGGATCCTATGTTCCTACCCCCTCAAAGAAAAAAGAAACCAAAATCCAATTGTCTGGAAAATATTCTAAAGTAAGGTAATCCCAGTTCAGAAAGACTATACTGTATGCTCTCTCTTGTATGCAGACTCCTATCTTTTAATTGTGTGTGTATGTGTGTATCTGTGTGTGTGTGTGTGTGTGTGTGAGTGAGTGTGTGTGTGTGTGTGTTTACGTGGGAGTAAGTGTGAGTAGAAGCCAAGAAAGTAGAAAGGGGCCCAGGAGAGGAGAAAAGGAAGAGAGCAGAGACGTAGCTGAAGTCACGTAAACCTGGGAGGAGGAGGAGGAGTTCCGGAGGTGGACGGGTACAAGCAGGGTCAGGGGTGGGGAGTCAGAGAGGAGAAGGCCAACCAAAACTGTGCATTAAAATGCCAAAAGGTGGCCTGTTGCTTTATATGTTGACAAGTATGCTCTTGCAAAAAGTCAAGTTCTTCTGTCAGGGTCTCAATCCCTTATCTGAAAAAACAAGTTCAGGATTAAACCAAATGTTCAAACGTTTCAACCCTCCTCAGCTCCTGTGTGGAATACTGATGGAACAAATTCAGAGCCCAGTGCTAGGGCCTTTTCTGCCCAGAGTCTTTAAAACCTCCACAGTGGTGCAAATGACTGAAATGAAAACAGTTATGGAACAAAACACACACAAAAAAGAAGGCTCCTGGAAATGGGCAGCATGAGTGTGCCCTTTCAGTGGCCTACTGCAGAGTCCCGCACACGCTGTGGGAAGCCTAGAACCTAAGAACAGGGCAGGAAGCTCTGTTGAAAACTTTTCCCTCTCGGTAAGTGCAGTTCCAAATTCTCCATGTTTTGAAGATGCTACAGAATGGACTACCTTGTAGAATCACATTCTGAGTTTGATGCCAAGTCTGTGAGAGTATTTCAATGTGCCTCTATCTGT
Source organism: Peromyscus attwateri (assembly GCA_902168425.1). Classification (NCBI taxonomy): domain Eukaryota; kingdom Metazoa; phylum Chordata; class Mammalia; order Rodentia; family Cricetidae; genus Peromyscus; species Peromyscus attwateri. The sequence goes on along the minus strand of CABHPP010169220.1, from coordinate 19,857 downwards.
AATGGCTCCATTTGGATCCCTTCTTACACTCTACAGAAGCGTTCCAGGCGCCTTGTCCTGCCTCTCCCAATGTGGTAGCAATCATGTGTCTCCTTAGAGGAAGCAGTCTGAGTCAGGGTGGAGGGTTTTACTCTGAAAGACCATCCAGAACAAAGCTGGAGAAAGAGCCAGTCTTTCTGGCTTCCAATTTTGTCTTATTTTCAGCAACAAGATCGGGAGTCCTGAGTCCTTCAGCCAAGTTGTGAGTCGCAGCCATGGGCCAGGGACCAATCATCTCACATCTAAAGAGCCAGCTGAGGTAGACTCAGGTCATCTCTGCTCCTTCCTCCAGCGAGCAGCATGATTTGAAGCCAGCTCCAAGAGTTTTCCATCCTTTTCCATCTTATTTGTCCCATCCAGGGTGCTTGAAGAGGCTCCCAAACACAAACGTTCTGGACTCCCACACCCTACAGAGGAAATATCATTCTCTTCCCTCTTTGACACCAGAGAAAGCACTGGGGCTTTGGTCGCATGTCAGGGGGATGGATCTCAGGACTGCTCTGCAGGTCTGGCAGCCCTGACAGGCTTTCCTGTTGTCCTCACATCTGCTTTCCCTGGGCTGCCCTCCCTACCAGCAGAGTCACTTGGTCCCACTCAGCTCTGCAAGATGTCATCCCCCACACCATGAGCCATTCTCGACTCACTTATTTACAATGCCGCCTTTTCAAGAAAAATACAAAGACTGTGTTAACTCTGAGTCACTGTGTCATCTGTCATCTATTTAGAACAAAAAAGAATTTTAAAAAAAGTGACAGGTTCATTTTGTCTACACATCTCTCTCTGTTTTACTCTTTGTGAGTCATTCAACACAGGCCAAAACTTAGAGCTGGACATGGTGATGCATACTTGGAATCCTAGCACTTGGTAGAGGCAAGAGGATCTGGAGCTCAGGGTCAGCCTCAGCTACATAGTGAATTACAGGCCAGCCTAGGATACAGGAGATCCAGTCTGAGATACATGAGATCCCAAAAACAATACTACTCCAGAGGGACTGTGCTTTCCTATTCAGGATTTGAACCTTCTATCTCCTTCTGGCTTAGGTAGTGGGAGAGGGGGAAAAGCAAACTTTGATGCTAAACTGACAGGTTTGGATATCACCTTGGCCATGTGACCTTGGAATAATTAACTTCTCTCAAACTTATTTTCTCATTCTTGTGTTTATGTCTGTTCATTTAAATTTATTTTGCTTTTGTTTGTTTGTTGAGACTGTGTAGTCCTGACTGTCCTGGAACTCACTCTGTAGACCAGGCTGGCCTTGAACTCAGAGGTCCACCTGCCTCTGCCTCCCAAAATGCTAGGGTTAAAGGTGTGACCCACCACTGCCTGGCTTGTTTTCTCATTCTTTAGGAGAGAATAGTAGTACTTATCATGAGCACATTGTGAAGAAATACCGTCTGTGAAGTATCTAATACCTTGATTGCCTCAATATCATAGATTGCCTCCAGTTCATAGATAGGATGAGCAGGACAGTGGACAGGTAATTCCGGGTAGTTTGGTACATAGCCCTTGGATCATAGTTATGTCATTGATAAAATGGAGACAGAGCATGATTTTTACAAGAGGGCTGAGTATTGGAGATAACATGCTGAAGAGTTCATCACAGCATTGTGTCATGATAGCCCCTTAAGGGATGCACAATTATAATTACGGATATCTTAGAGGTCTCCAGCAGGGGCCAGGATCTCTAGCAAATGGTCCCTAGGAAGGTTGTAGAAGTCCTTAGATCAGAACCAGTGCAAATATCAAGGCTGGGGGAACAAAATAAGACACACCACTGAGTTCTAAGCCGTTAATAGTCAAGCAAAGACCAGTACCAGGTGTGGAGCAAGATACCCAGGCAGCTCATGGGACCTGGCAGGAACTTGCCCCTTGGAACTGCTACTACATACGCCCAGTCATATGGTGCGCCTTCCACAGTCTTGTGATCATGCAGTCACCCTGATGGGTCTGATGGCCTTCCTCATCAACGCAGGCTGCTAGGTAAGGTTCTGCAGAGTCAAGAAGTCATGAAGCTGGACCCTGGAGGAGGTCCATGAGCTTATTTTTCTCACAATTGAAGACAGTTTCCCCTGGGTACTATCACAATCTGAGTAGTGCCCACAGACTCCTTGAGCTTCCTACACAGGTGACCTGGGGAAGAACTCTGGACCCAGGCACCCTGGGAGAGCAATGAGCTTCATCTTTCCAATTCTACTTTACAAGAAGACTTTTAGGAGTCTCCCTGGAGAAGCAACCTACTCTCCTAAGACCACATCTCATCTCACACTGTGCTGCTTCAGCTCTGGGTGTTAAGGTCTTATTTGTCTCCTTTGTGAATGCTGGTTTGCTCTATCTGTCCCTTCTGTTGGGCAATCAGTCACCAAAGCTTGTCGATCATACTCAGAGTCCCACAGACCCATGAACAACTCATGAACTGTTCAGAGCCATTTCCAGGTGCAAGCCACCATCACCACAGTAACCCCCACCTAAAAGGATTCCCCACATCTTGCCCTGCCTCCTCCAATCCACTCTCCACCCCAAGGCCCATGATTATGATTATACAGCACATTATTATATAGAGTCATGTCAAAATTCACTCTCCCTCTCTTTTATTTTTATTATTACTTTTTTTTTTTTAAAAAAAAAACAGTGCTAGGGATTGAACTGAGCTAGGCTCTTGTACTTGTTAGTATGGGCCTACCCTCCCTAAATTTCCTTATCAATTTTATTAGAAATAATAACATACAGACTTTGAAATATCCTCCACCCTCTCCTTGAGGCTAGATGTGAGCCAGTGTCTAAACTCCTGCCAGTGAGATGTAAGGGGACATATCCCATGTGACATTCAAGAAGTCTCCTTTGAGGAACAGAACACATCCTTGGTCTTCCTTGGCCTTTCTGCTTGCTTAATGAGTGTGAGATGGTGCTAAGAATATTGGAACATCAGGCCAGGAGACTAGGAACCTAGAAGCCAGGGCTAAACTTGCTTCTTGTGGGCCTCAATGACATGAAATACAACTCGTACCTTGTTTAAGCTCCATTTTCCGGTCACATATAAGCAAGCCTAATTCAGGATAAAGGAAAAAGCAAGCCGGCTTCAGACACATAAAGGCGTGGGAGTGCAGGCTTTTTATGAGGGTGAAGAAGCATCAAGAGGAGAATGGAACACTGTGAGCATGAGGGAGATGGGGCACGTGGACATGTGAGAGGTGGTTGACCACCGGGCTGGTGAGTTTTGACTTCATCCCGTGGCAGACAATCAATGCAGAACTTCCTCCTCTCAGACAGGGCTGCCCAAGGTCACCCAGCAATCCTGAATCATCCCACAGTTCTAGGCGGCCTCTGGGAGAACTTGGAACAGAAGGGGGATTGGAGGTTTTGCTCTTTGACTCAGGCAGAGCACTGGACTGGGCTGCCAGCTCCCATTCCCACCCTCACACCTCCAAGAGGAGACTTCAGGGTCTGCCAGCAAGCTAAGGATCCAGGCCTACCATTAACTCAGAGGACCCCTTCTAGGCCCCTGCTCAGCCATACTTGGGAAGTTTAGTAGCCAGGGCCTATTTAACTCGGCCGTGAGTTCAGTATGCCAAGCGTCATTTGGTTGCTTTATGATACCTAATACTCTGCTCTGTGCAGCCTGATAGTATCACCACCCTGTTGCATGGGTGAAGAAGTCAGATCTCCAAGAAATGAAACCGTTTACCCAAATCCACCCAACTGATGGTAAAGTTGAGGTATAAAACCATGTGTGTTGTACCCTAAGGACAGCCTCTTCATACCACATCCCAGCAACTTCTCAAGCCCTGCCAAAGCACCAGACAGTCTTGTCACTGCTCAAACTGCCAATTAAGAAGGCATTCAAGCTCAACAATTACCACAGATAATTGCAACTTTCCCCACACACTCCAGGCTCTGGGTGCTTACCTGAGTTGCTGTGCTGACCAGAACAAAGGCTTCCTGCCAGATTCCAGCTCTGTGTGCCCCCTACAGCCAAGACCAGCATCCCATCCCGCAATTACAGCATCCCCACCCTGGTGGCCTAGCACTAGCTAGTCATGGGGCTGGGCTGTCAGAGTCTTCCCAGTCTAGGTTCTAGAGGTCACAAATTCCAACAGGCTGGTCCACGGAATTAGGGACACTCCGTTCTTCACGTCCTGTTGTGGGAGACAGGGAGGCCCTTGTGCTCACAGATAAGCACCGGGGGAACCTGGAATGTTAAACACACGGGCTTATTCCTTCAAAGGAAGGGATGCATTACCTGTTATCCACCCTGAAGGCTAGGAGAAGACATGGTTAATAGCCTGGTGACCTCTGTGCTATCTATGTGGGGAGACCACACCCAGTTCTCCTTCAGACCCTTATTGTGAGCTTGTCAGTCTATAGAACCTACCTTTATGGAAGGTGTCACATGTAGTCACTCTATAGAACCCATCTTTATGGAAGGTATCACATATACTTTACAAAGAGTTTCAAAGTAGTCACATCTTAAGCTTTATTTTGCACATGGGATTGTTTCACCAAATCATGCTTTACTTAAATATACATAAAATAAATAACTCAGGTCCCGATTCCTGAAGTTTGAACAAACACTGGCTACTTAGACATTTTGAACCAAACTGCCTTCTTACCTAGATCACTACTCTGATGTCTATGTTGGTCACAGAAACCCCAGCATAGTCTGTGGCTAGCATAGCTAGAATGTGTTTGTTATTCATTATCTGAGCCAAAAGTCTCAGGAAATAAGTGGTCATTGGAAATGAAAATTTTCTCGTTACCAACATTTGAAAAGTTGAGTTGCAGTCTGTTAAGCTTCCAGAGGGCATCTTTCCAATAATGTGGTAAGTCCAGCATTCTAACATGAACCACATATTCCCCCAAGGTCATTTTCCTGCCTTCTTCTGGAATGTCCACAGGGAAGACCCTGAAGAGCCAAAGGGAGTGGATGGAACCCTCTTGTACAAATGGCCTCCAATTATGAGGGGACAGCCCTTTGCCAGGCTCTGCCTGGGCTGTCCGCTGTCCACATCATTCATGTCTATCTCAGCCACCCTTCCAATCCACTCAATTCTTCATGTTCCCTTCCAGCCTTACCTTGAGTGACTCAGTCCAATATCCTCCCCCTGAATCACGGAAAAGTCAAAATGTGTTCATGTTTTATATTATAAATATATTAGACTTCACCTAAGTTCTAGCAGATTTTAATTTGTTAATAGAATATTCATCCATTCCCTTAAAATCAACATTCCCACTTTCAGAAGTAACTCTTAAAGCGCCAGAAGATCAGACTGGAAATAATAATTCAATTGTGTTTGTAACGAAGAGATGAGCCGATACAAGCAGATTTTGTTTTTTGAGACAGGGTTTCTCTGTGTAGCTTTGCGCCTTTCCTGGAACTCACTCTGTAGCCCAGGCCGGCCTCGAACTCACAGAGATCCGCCTGGATCTGCCTCCCGAGTGCTGGGATTAAAGGCGTGCACCACCACCGCCCGGCGCAAGCAGATTTTGGTGCATGCTCTGTCAGATGTGAAAGCAAAATTCTTACGAATACTTTCAGTCCCTAGTGTGGCCAAAAGAGCTGACCAGAGTTTTCCATTAACCATGCAGACATGCTGAATGGTTCTCGTTCCATTTTCATAGCTTAATGGCTATCATCGTAAGTGACATCCAACTAAACAGCTGGATCTATGTGATCACCAAAGGTTTCTTCATCCGCTGCTGCAGTCTCATGAAGGTAAGCCTCACGTGCTTCATACACAGCGATGTTACATGCTGACATACCCAGCCAGAGTAAGCAGCTGGTGTTCATGAAGGGCCTTTGGGCCCTGAGTATCACTGTCCACATCCATACTCTGCTTTTAGGCAGGCCAAGGCTAGTGGGAACCAGCTTGGGCTGTAGACCCAGTTCTGTCCTGAATGGCCATGGGATCTCTATAAAGCAGTTCTTGTAGGTCATGTGCACTGTCTGCACCTCAGATTTTCCATTTGTAAAATGGAAATCATAGTAAGGCCTGGCCTACAGTGGGGATAATATGAGATAATAGACATAAAAACACTGAGTCCTTGAAGCATCTGGAATAGCACCCTTTATAACCTGTCCATACACGGCAACTTTGTCATAGTGTCTCACCTTTCACAGACACGGAGAAGCAACCAAGCAAGCACCGGAGGACTAGAGGCCCTGAGCAGAGAGAGCAAGCTCAGTCTGCTTCTCCCAGTATTGCCCCCCCCCACCGCTGCCCCCACGTGCAAATCACTTCTGTGATTCCACAGTACATGAGAGTTTCTCCCCAGCATCTGACAGGCCATTATTCGGCATAAAGCACCAACAGAGTGTCCTCTAATTCAACTCATTCTGACGCTATCAGCCTGGAGGTAGCAGTAGATTTCACAGGTCCTGGGCGGGCTCCCAAGACTGCCTCCACTTCAAATCCTGTTGCTAGTCTGGACTTTCAGAATTTCAGGTGAACTGCTAAAAATTGGGGTTCCTACATTCACCTCCTCAGAGGTGATTTGCCAGAGAGGCTCACAGAAGTCAGGGAAATGCCATGCTCATGATTCACCAGTACATCAGAAAAGATGTTTTAAATGATACATCAGCAGCCAAATTCATACCTAGCTGGTGTGGTGATGTGGGCTCATAATTCAAGCACTAGGGAGGCTGGAGTAGAGGATTGTCATGAGCTTCAAGCCAGCCTTGGCTACAACAGAGTAGGAACCTGTCTAAAAGAGAGGTCGAAGGAGGTTATCTAGAGCAAGTTCTAGAAGGGTCTGATCCCATGAATGGTGTCCTGGTTATTTTTATGTCAACTTAAGCCACAATCATCTGAAAGGAGAGAATCTCATTGAGAAAAATGCCTCCGTAAGTTAGGGCTTGTAGCAAACCTGTAGAACACTTTAATAGTGATTGATGGGGGAGGGCCCAGCCCACTGTGGGAGGGGCCATCCCTGGGCTAGTGGTCCTGGGTTCTATTAGAAAGTAGCCTGAGCAAGCCAGAGGAGCAAGCCAGCAAGCAGCACCCCTCCGTGGTCTCTGCATCGGCTCCTGCCTCCAGGTTCCTGCCCTGTTTGAGGTCTTGCCCAACTTCCTTCAGTAATGGCCTGTAATATGAAAGTGTAAACCAAATAAACCCTTTCCTCCCAAGCTTGCTTTTGGCCATGGTGTTACATCATAGCACAGAAACCCTGACTAGGACAGATGGACATGGGTTCATGAATTTTTTCAACAAGTGAGCTTTGTCTGCCTTCCTACCAGCTTTGGCATCCAGAAGCGTCCTGAGCCACTTCGTCATGGGTTTTTATAGACGCTATTGCATATGCACAACCAAATGCATGGGTACACAGTGGAAACATGATTGGACAAAAGGGTGTGATCGCGTGTGAATATTCTGAGTGGGGGCCTGGCAGAGCCTGTCTGGATTCTTCAGCATTTCTTTCTCAAAGGGTGTGGGATATTATGGTCTCCCATGAGACAAAGACAGAAGGATGCTTTAAGGCCAGTTCCAGAACACAAAGGCAGAAAAAGATGGGTATTTTGAGTTTCTGTGACACCTTGGACAGGAGAAATTCTGCTTTCTATAACTTGCCTTGGGGGAAAAAGGGACCAGGGCAAAAGGAGGAAAGGAGGAAAGAGTCTGCCCTTTCTGGTGCCCAAATAGGCATTTGTAAAACAACAAGGGCTGTGGGAGTTATGAACCAGGAATTTGGGTGTATGTGGGGCATCATAATAGAGCAGTTACTAACCCAAAGCTCCCAGTCCTACCCCCCACAGCTAAGCATGACTCACAGCCCCTACTCTGGGGGTCAGTGGCAGGGTCTGTGCACTGCAAATTTCAGTCGTCATCAAGCCCTTGACCTCAAGTCTGGAATCAAATCAGTTATCCAGAGCACTGGGACGGTGGCGGGGGTGGGGAGAGGAGAGGCAGAGGAATCCTGTAGGCCATGAGTCCCAGCAGCCTAACCCTCCTCACTCAGTCTGGGCACATTTGTCATCCTCTTGTGGAAAACCAGAACCCAGAGCTGCCTACCACATCTGGCTTTTTTTTTCCCCAATCCTTTCCTTTCCCTACCTGCTGAGAAGTACCTAGCTACTACCAGGTAGGGCATAGTCATGGCTCCTGTAGTGCTTCCAGAAGAACTCATATGCAGATGCCCCACAGTGGGATGTAACAACTTAGTTCCCCAGAAAACTAACTTTAAATAGCAGGACTTGAGGCGTCTAAGAGAAGCAAAGAGAAGCGTTCTGCAGCATGGGAGCTTTCCAGCACAGAGCTGTAGATTGGGGAGGGAGTGCTTTACCTTCCCCCACCCCAACTTTGTGGTCTTGGGAAATTTATTTGACTTCTTCCAAAATCCACTTCTATGGCTATAAAATGATGATAACCCTCTGGTGTTTCCCTAAAAGATAATGTGGAAAGAACTTGCATGCTGTAAAGCTCCACACAGATCTCAATGCCCATGCCCACAGGCCTGTACCCTTCCTTCTCTGCCAGTGGCCATATCAGAGGAGCAGCAGATGGCAATTGAAGTTCAAGGTGTCAGCCCACCAGGAGGAAATGCTCTGATGGGTGAATCTCAGTTAGTCAAAGCCACAAGACCACAGACCCTGGAATGTCTTTTGCTTCTGCTGTGCCTTTACATGTTTGCTGCTTCTATCTTTCTCTGGTATCTGGCATGGAGTGAATGAGTGTAGTGAGATCCCCACTGCCTATGAAGCAGTGTGTTTATCTCATGGAAACATCCTGTTCTACTTGGCATTTTATCTGTGGATTGTCATGAAGATGATTCCTCCCTAAGCTCTACTATCTAATTAATAATAATAATGATAGCTTACATAGAGTTTTGATGAATAAAAATAATACAAGGAAATGTTACACAGCTAGAGCCTATGAGTTCCACCTAAGGAGCTGCATTAGATCACAGTTCAGCTTAATGATTAAGGAAAACAATTGAGTCCCCAGGAGCCAGGCTAGCTCGAATTCTCTTAATGCTGAAAGATGCAGTCACAGGTTTGGGCGTGCACCATTAGCTGAAACAAAGCTTCCAAATAATTTCAAGTTAGATCAGATGCTTTGATAATAGTTTTAAGATGAATAACCCCAGAAAACAATCTAAAATTTGCAAGGACACATAGCTGAGTCATGGATTCATTAGGCTAGGGACAAAAATACAAAGCAGCCTGATTGTTGCTAGCTGATGTACTTTACTTGCTAGGTCTGATTGAAGATCAAAGGTAATGATTAATTCCTTGTACCCATTCCTGACCTCAATTTTCTAATATAAACTATTGATGAATGGTACATATCTATGTACCCTGAAGATTCAAAGTGCAACTGACAGAGTCCTTATAAGATTAGCTTTCAGCCGGGTGGTGGTGGCACACGCCTTTAATCCCAGCACTCGGGAGGCAGAGGCAGGCAGATTTCTGTGAGTTCGAGGCCAGCCTGGGCTACCAAGTGAGTTCCAGGAAAGGCGCAAAGCTACACAGAGAAACCCTGTCTCGAAACCCCCCCCCAAAAAAAAAAGATTAGCTTTCAAGATAATAATGAAATGATTGATTCTTTCTTTGTAACCGCAAAATACAGCTTGCCAACAAAAGAAGTTGGCTGAGAAAATAAAAAAAAAAAAAAACACTTTTTGCTTGCTCGTGTTCTGTTAAAATCTGAAACAAGTTACTTAGATGTAAATGTATATGGGTATATCAGGGTGACTCTGTTTTTAATCATGCAAGGGAGATGAAAAACATGGTTTTTACCTGTATTCCTTATAATCATTCACTTGAAAAATGGGACATAACCACATTGTGATTCCTGTATTACCTGAAAGATTTTGTTGGGGTGTGTAAGCTGTAAAAGGAAAAAAGAAGTATGAATAATAAAGAAGGAAATCATCAAGAGAATGTGAGTGTCTTTTTCCTTAACCCCTTCAGATAGAAAAGTCTAGTACATGCTGAGGCTGTGGATTTCCCTTTGAGCCCTGTACTGCTTAGAGACGGGCCCCGCCAGGCAGCAATACTTCTCCCTCCTACCCTAGAGGGTGTCTATCACCAGATACTGTGTCATTTCTAACTAAGCTCCAACAGGACACCTAGACATCCCGCTGAGAAGAGGCAAGGAGCAGGATGTCCCCAGCAGTTTTCTTCCAACTCTACCCACCTCCAAACTCACCACAGAGAAACCAAACACTGTTGTACTTAGATGAACTTGTTTTTTCCTTTTTTTCTCTTCAAGAAAACACTCCAGCTGTGAGTGTTGGTACACATTTGTAATCCCAGTCCTGGGAGGGATCATAACTTCAAAGTCACACATATATACATAGAAAGTATAAGGCCACCCTGGAACATGTGAGACTCTATCTCTAGCAATAACAAAAACACAGGCTACGTTTTACCACAAGATAATGTCTAGGGCAATAGGAAACAGTGAATGTGTGCAGTTTTTCTACATCATGGATAAAATCAGCAAACAGGAAGAGCTGCCCAGCCCCTGTCTCTTAACCTATATAAAAATATGTCCCTCCTAACAATATTCACCTCTTCCAGCCCCATCAATGGCTGAGCAACATGATAGGCTAGGCCTTATTTTAGAATTAGACACATATAGATGGACTATTCCCAACACCAGCCCTCCAGACCCCAAGGAGAGGATATACCTACTTAGTTAAATGTGGGCATTATGTCATTTCCAAAGATCAATAAACCCATAACTTTCTAAAAAGTGCCCTAGATATTCCTAGTTACCATTAGGTTATATGATAACAATTTATTCCTATAAGTTTTAATGCTGCAAAGACAGAAGAACAAATAAAACAGTCAATTTAGAGGCCACTGGGACACTTTGAGGAGAGGGTCTGTCTAGTAAGTCTCATTTTGATGAATTAAGTCACACAGCCTGCATGACAAGGTCTTGTGCCAACCCAAGCTGGGTTAGACCCAGTTATCTGAACCCTTCCTTCTTGCTAATAACACAGTAGTCAAACTAAACCTGCATGTACTTTGAAAGTTTGGGGTTTCTTGGTGTTTTGTTTGTCTGAATCCAGGGTAAAGAATGGCATGACAATAAAGTAATAAAAACGCAAACATAATTATGAGCCAAGAAAGTTGGTTACATATTAAATGCCCATTTAAGCCAACTAATGAACATAAGAATTAAATTATAATGCACACACACATGCACACATATTACTGACCAGTAGAGTAAGTGTTAAGTGAAAATCCTTTTCAGCTGTCTACTCATGTGTTCTACCACGTCTCAGGATTCTAGAGGACTTTAATTCTGAAATGGAAATGATGTTACATTTTGAAAAATACAAGTTGGAAATGCAAGTGATTCCTTATGCGGAAGGGTTCGAGGAGACCCAACATGACCACCATCAGACTGGACGGGAAGTCCACTTAGTTTGCATCACTAAGTAGGCAGTGACTTCGTCTCCTCCCCATTGCCTGGAGTCGGACCTCACCATCTTTTGAGACTGGCTAGTTTAAAAAGAATACTGGAACCCTGACCTTCAACAGAGGCCAACACTTCTCACTTCAGCACTTCTCACACAAGGCAAAGGCAAACAGTAGCAAAATTCTGGGATTTGTGTTTGACATCAGTTGAAGTAAAAAAATAAAGCTATAGCCTCATTTTTGGTAAAAAATTACCAAGAATAAATACAGAAAGAAGACATTTCCTTCTCCTCTCCCCACAAAACGTAATAAAATGTCAGAGTCTCTCATACACAAGCACACGCACACGCGCACGGATTTCTATCATGGATACATAGTGACTCTTGGACCTCCCAAAGCCAGACTTCAGAGAGGCCAGAAGCAAAATTCTTTAGAAAAAAAAAAAGGAGGGGCTCTCTGACTAAACAAACAGCAACAACAAAAATGCTCCAGGACAAGTTCAAAGCAGCCAAGGCTGACCCTGAATTCGGCTGGATCCTGTCTCCTGACCCTAGAATTACAGGAGCACACCACCACACCCAGCATTTTAAAACATACCTCCAAACCATGCTAAGTACCTATGGAACAATGTTCATAGAATACAGAGATGATAGAATACAGTGGTACTCTTGAAACTCAAAAGCTGCCATTTATAAAATAGAATACAGGTGTATAATAGAAAATGTCCTTCTTTTAGCCTCTTGCCTAGAACTTTGAGTATGAACTGGTAGGGTGGCAATGTCATCTGGAAAATGAGGCACTGGAGGAGTCCTCGCAAGAAGCCTGAAAGTGTATGTTGGTTTCTTGGTCAGTTGATCATGAACACATCACCACACCATTTCTTTAAACAGTTGCATACTGTACTTCACTGACTTACAGACTTTAAAGCCTAGAAATATAAACCAGCCTTGGCCACCCAGACAGAAAAGTCGAGGGTCAAGCCTAGTCTTTTGGATCCAGTTTTGGTACTGTTTCCCCCCAAGATCTACAGTGTACCCAACTATTTTGTATAGACCACTAACCATCCAAAAGTGTTCATATTTTTGGCTTGGGTAGTCAATAAAAAGTCTCAGTTATCTAACATCTTGTTTTAAAAATTACTTCTAGCATTTACAACTCATCTGCCATTTAGTCCAGCCTGACTCAGAAGCCAGAAGCCATGGGGTAATACACAGCACCATGCTACAGTCTAGAACTCCCCTGCCTAAGCTCACCATGCATCAATCAAGTGCCAGGACTAATTAAGCTTCTGATTAAAGTCCAAAGAACCGCTAGGGGATGAGCTAGCAAGCTGCTACAGCTAGGTATGGTGGCACAGGTCTGTGAGTCCAACATTTGGGAAGGAGAGGCAGGAGGACCGGGGGTTCAAAGGCATCCTACAGAGAGAGGTCTGTCTATAGTTTTTTTTTCTTTTTTTTTTTTTTTTTTTTTTTTTTTACTGATTCTGAGCTCTGAAGAGCCCTGGATGACATGCCCAGGCATGTCTGAGCCAGGTTCTCACACTGGCCTGCCTTCTGATCTCCAACTCTAGAGAACTCTACCATCTCAGCTTTTAGTCCACCCTTAAACAACCTGAACACCAAGAGTATCAGTGGGGTGCAACTTTGGTCTACCAGGAACCAGGCAATAGCAAGTAGGGCCTGGGAGGACACCAGCAGACATCCTCGGAGAGCCAGTCTTTCTTTGGACCTTCAGGCTTGGGCCTCTTGTGAAACAGAATGGGACTTTCGGGTGAAGTAATTTTCCCTAACAATGGTAATAGGGAGATGGACAAGGCCAAGTCCAACGGCATGGGGAAATCTTACAAAGCAAGTAGATGTGCAGGCTCTCCTTCAAATCTACCCAAGGCAGGGAAAGTTCTCAAGGAAGCCCCATCTCATCCTGAGCAGTAGGAGTGTTTGCTGGGCATGAAATTAACTACTCCCTGTTCAGTGGGGAAATCCATGGTCAAGAAAAGTCTCAAAAGAAAGTGTAGCAAGGCTTTCGCCTCATCCCATATTCACTCATTCAAAACTGTGCTGAATCTCTGCTACATGCCAGGTGTGCACCAGGCTCTGGGAGTGTGATGAGTGAGATGCACCCTAGCAGGGTGACAGACAGGTTAAAACAGCCACTTTAAAAGGATGGGATGTCAGTGGGAATACACAGTTGGGACAGCAGACGCCCGCCCCCTCCCCCACCAGGAGGCGAGAGCAGAACACAGGAAGATTCCCTAGAGAAGACAACAGAGATGAGTTTTAAAGAAAGTTTACCGCCGGGCGGTGGTGGCGCAGGCCTTTAATCCCAGCACTCAGGAGGCAGAGGCAGGAGGATCTCTGTGAGTTCGAGGCCAGCCTGGTCTACAAAGCGAGTTCCAGGAAAGGCGCAAAGCTACACAGAGAAACCCTGTCTCGAAAAACCAAAAAAAGAAAAGAAAAGAAAAAAAGTTTACCAGTCAAGGAAAATGAGTGGAAGGCAGGCAGAAAGCTGCTGCTACAAGGGCATGGAGCGAGGAAGGAGCAGCACACCCCAGAGGCTGCAGGAACTGTGAGGCACGAGTGAGGAGTGGTGGGAAGTGGGCCAGCAACAGTAGGCGGGGGGCCATACAGAAAGGCTTGGCTTTCACTTTAAAGGAAACGAGCAAACGGGGAGCTGCTGGAATACTGTAAGCAACAGAGCAACGTGATCGGATCTGTGCAATAAGCATACTACTCGGACCAAAGACCCAGATGTGCCTCACAAACTAGCAGACCAGGAGCAAGGAGAACACCAGGAAATGTTACAGTGATTTGCTCGAGGGAGGATGATGACCCAGATTAAGTCATAAGACAGGGAAGGAGGGAGGAACATCAAACAGGGAACACACGTGCACATACATGACTGATCACTAAAATATGAAACCGAATCTGCTATTACTAATAGAGTCATAAAAAAGTAAATGGTACTTTCTACTGTCAATTTAATATGGTTCTTCTCTCTCTCTCTCTCTCTCTCTCTCTCTCTCTCTCTCTCTCTCTCTCTCCTCTCTCTCTCTGAACAGCTCTAACAGTAAGTGATGAAGGCTGATGAACAGAGGAATCTGGGGAGGAAATGGGAGGAGAAGAAAGCCAGGGAAACGGGAGAAAAAAAAAAAACAAGAGAAAGGAGTGTCACAAAGGCCAACATGGACAGAACTATCAAGGAGAAAGGTCCAGCGCTCAGAAACTGAGGCAAGATTATGCTTCAAGGCTAGCCTGGGCTACATGGAGAGCTCCTATCTCAAAAGGTGGGAGTAAGATGGGGAAATGAAAAAAGAAAAACTATAATGAGATCTATGCATGAGAATGTAATAATAAAACCGTTGCTTTGCATGCCATCTTTAAAGTCAAGTGTAAAAGACATTAGAGGGAAAAAAGAAGGACGTGCTAAGAGTGTCTAAGGCTGCAGAGGGACAAGTAGCATGGTCCTTCAGACTAGAAAGTGTCTATTGTATTTAGTGCAGCATCCCTCTGTGACCTTGGCCAGGCAGTCTCAGTGCCTGACTGGGATTAGAGGGATAAATGAAGGTGAAGAAGTTGACATCAGAATCACAGCCGCCATCAGGATGGATGCTGACTGCCCATCCAGCAGCGTGCAGAAGAACAGGTGGAGTTATGGTTTTTAGGAGGCCCTCAAGATTCGTCTTCTATTTTTCCACCCATACTATAGACCAATTAAGTGTGAGGAAGAAAGAGTGAGGCAGACGGAAATCCAGGCGCCAGCCACCTTTACTAGAGACAAAGCAAAGGTTGTGGAAGGTAACATCAAATGACCAGCAATTATTTTCTAAATAATTCTAATAATTTCTAAATAATGAGAAAAAGACCCGTAGATCCCGGCAGCCCTGGAGCTCACAGCCTCCCCACACAGAGACGCCCTTGGAAGGCATGTGAGAACAGACATGGAAGGAGCTGGCTTAGGCAGGCTGACTGTCTAGAGGGAGAGAGAGAGGTGCATGGCATCTTTTTCCTTGTGATTTGGATCTGGAATGTTCTCTAAGGCTCGTGTTTCCCCCTCAGCCATCTGCACTAGGTGGGAGGTGTCTGGGGAAAGGATATCAGGCTATCATCGGGACTATGGCCATGACTGGCACACTGGGTTGGGGCTCCGGCTTCTTCCCCACCCTGCCCCCATGAGATGCACAGCTTTGCTCAACCACGCTCCCCACTAGAACACGGTGCCTGGTACAAACAGAAAGGCCACAAGGGCGAGTGATCTGAAATTGTGAGCCAAGGTAAGTCTTTGCTCTGTTCTTTAATCTCAGGCATTTTCATCACAGTGAAGGGAAGCTGACTGGCACACTCCTCTGTCAGTGGAAGCAGGGCAGACAATGAGCAAGAGCACACCAGTGTTTTAGGGAACTCCTTCCTTCCTTGTGGGAGTAAAAAATGCAGAATGCTATGAGTTCAAGACCAGCCTGGTCTACAGAGCTAGTTCTAGGGCAGCCAGGGCTGCACAGAGAAACCCTGTCTGGAAAAACCAAAAGGAAAAAGAGTGCAGAATGCCTCAACAGACAAACTGATACACACTGAGCCAGAAGGAGGTAAGTACAGACGGAATCTTTGCAAGAGTCTTCATATGTGTATGACTATGCACTACTTGTGGGGTTGAATTGGAAGGAACATGAGGAAGGATTGTGGAGAGGACATGTCTCATTTGAAAAGGGAAAAGAAGTATTGGGACTCGTGATGGTTCTGCCGTTTTCTCACATTTGAACGTTAGCACAAATGGTCACAGCTTCCTTGTAAATTACTGTCATTACACAGCCCTCTCATTCAGCGCTTCCAACTTCAGATTTTGCCTCGTTGGCAGTTAACCATGTGATTCTTTCTGCTGTGTTTATCTAGTGTCTGTTTATCCCCTCCTTTACAAGTCTTCAACCTTCGTTTTGATTTTGTTTTTAGAAAAAGGGTCATGCTGTGCAGTCCTGGCTAGCTGGAAAACTCACACTGTAGACCAGGCTGATGTCCAGCTTACGGCGCTCCTCCTGCCTCTGTCTCCTAAGTGCGAGCCTTACAGAGTTGTAGCTCCACACAGACAGCTATTTCTCCGTCTGTCTTAGAATTCATTAACTCAGCCGTCCCATGTGGCTCTTATGTTATTAGTTAGATTGCCCCGCCTCTTTTTTTTTAATGTTCATTTGAGGTCTCAGCTCTGTTTCTCAATTCTAGCAACCTGCCTCTTCTCTGCCACTCATAATAAAACTCATAGGATGTGTTCATTACGTGAAGATCACAAACCATGGCCCACATCCCCTACTCCCTCCTGCTCCCCCACCATGGGCCCTTCCCACTCTCACACAACCGGAGAAGCCTGTGGAAACTTCTTGTGCGCCTTTAACATATTCTCCACTTCAGCATTTCTACTTCCAGCCCAAGTTTCCCCTGAAATACCCCCCTTGTATTTTTAGCACTTAGACATTTTTATCCATCAGAACCTAACTGACGAGGTCCTTCCTCACTACTCCCCACATCTCTTCACCCTCCACCCTGAATCCTTTAAGATGATTTATTGTTTGGCTAGCACTTACCTTAACTTACCCCCTCCACCCCCGCTCTGGTGGGAAATATGGTAGCTTATCCTTCCTTTTGTTAATTTTTGTTTTATTTAGCTTTTAGAGACTGGCTCTCACGTAGCTCAGGCTAGCTTCAAATTCACCACGTAGCCCAGGGTGACCTTGGACTCTTCATCCTCCTGCTTCCCTCTCCCGAGCGCTGGGAACACAGGTATGTGCCTCCATGCCTCCCTTGCGGCTGGTCCTTTACACACTTTCATACCCTCATGTGTGCTCCTTTCATCCTGAGAGAGACGTGGTCTTGATGCGGGATTCTCAGGATGCAATAGTCTCCACACAGCTACCCAATCTTTTCTGTTTGGAGTGTTTTAAAAAAAAAAAAAAAAAAAAACTGACATCCTGTGACCCTTCTTCCTCTATGAGCAGTTTGTATTTTCTTTCTGGAAGACTGAAGGATTTTCTTTTTATCTTTACGACTTCAAGAATTGCCAACCTGTGAATCACTTTTCCTGCCCGAAACATACCAAGACTTTCCAGTCAGTAGTCAGACCTCCCTTTAGCCTGAGGACTTCTTCATTGCCTCCTTTTCTTCCTTCTACAGAGCTTGTTTGCAGGTCTTAGCTTTAGGGTCCAGAAAAGCAAAACAAAACAAAAGTTTAATATTCTATAAGAAATAAGCACTGATGTCATTATTCCCAAACTTTCGAAGTTACTATTTGTAAATGTAGTGCTGTTCTTTTTGCTTGCTTCCACACAGAGTGTTGCTGGGCCTGAAGGAAGGGTGGTGATGCTTTCCCCTTTATGCTCATAGCCAGTGACTGGGATAGAGACTCGCAAGAGTGTACTCTCCTGCTCTCTTTTAACTCTTGGCTTCAGCATACTTCCACAATACCACCCTCATCTAGCTAGGTCCCTTTACCAATGCCCATGGGTTTGGGGGCCAAATCTGGGCTCCAGAAGACCCAACAAGCTAAGCTCGGCCACCTGCCCTGGTATGCCAATTACAGAATAAAAGTGAAAGGCAGGAACAAAGGAGATTTAGTCACTGTGGCCACACTAGAAAGAGGAACAGATAGAGCAGTCCAGTCATCCCAAGTCCATTGGAGGGTACTAATGTGAACTTCAGTCATGAACACAGGAAGTACTGAGGCAGCTGGGCAAGCAGTACACATAAATTAAGAAGCTCCTTTCCTTACTCTGTAGGCTACTAAGAGAGAAAAGTAAACACCAACCCGACCACAAAACCTTTGCTCTACAACCTGTCCTGCCTGCAACATACGCTAGGGCAACAGTGGCACAGACATTATGGGAGTCACCAACCCATGTCTGATGTGACTTTAGGCCCACTCTATGAGACGGAACCTGTACCTGACACTGCTTGGGTTCTAAGAACCAGAGTCTAGATAGCCCAGAGACCTAGGGTAGAACCAAATACTACTACTCTGGAAAAAAATGTTAACAATAAAATGACTCCTAATGATATTGTGCTATGCTCACAGATCAGTAGCTTGCTCAGCCATCATCAGAGAGACTTCCTCCTGCAGCAGATGGGAGCAAATACAGAGACCCACAGCAAGACATTACATAGGAAGAGACCTTGGAAGACACAGCTCTAAAAAAGGTGCCTTCATAAAATCCCTCCCCACGGAGCTCAGGGAACCTCATGGAAGAGGAGGCAGAAGAACTGGGGAAAGAGAGGGGATGGAAGACACAGGGAGAACCAGCCAGATGCAGAGGGAGCAGGAGATGAATGTGCCATGCTAATAAAGGTACCACCACATGGCAGAGAGTAAATAAGGAATATGGGTTAACTTAAAATATAAGAGCTAGTTAGTAATAAGCCTGAGCTATTAACAGATCATTTATAATTCATATAAGCCTTTGTGTGTTTATTTGGGATCTGGTGGTCCAGACAGGAAATGTTCATTTATATGTGTGGTTATTTTTATGTCTGGTAACAGCCATTCTGACTGGAGCAGATAGAACTGTAGAGTGATTTTGATCTGCATTTCCCTGGTGGCTGAGGGTGTTGACCACTTTGAGTGTTTACTAAGCATTTGTATTTCTTTTTTTTTGAGAACTTTCTGTTAAGTTCCATTTCCCATTTTAAACTAGATTGTTTGGATTCCTGATGTTTAGGTTTTTTTTTTTTTTTTTCAGTTGTTTGGTTTGTCTGGATACCAATTCCCTGTCAGATGCACAGCTGGCAAAGATTTTTTTTTCACATCCTATGGACTGCCTTTTCACTTCATTGACTGCTTCCCTTGCTGTACAGAGACTTTTTGATTTTGTAAGTTCCTGTTTGTCAACTGTTGGTCTTATTTCCTGTGGTACCAGAATCCTATTCAGAAGGTACTTACTGGACCTATAACTTAATGTACACACTATGTTTTCCTCTAGAAGTTTTTTGGTGCCAAGGTTTACATTGAGGTCCTTGATCCATTAGATGTCCATCAACTGATGAATGGATAAGGAAAATGGATCCTAGCTTCAAATCTTTTGTTTCATGTGCTAAATTTAGAGTTATGTGGAATCCAGGAAACTAGAAATGGGACTGAGTTCCTGGAGTCCAGTCGAAGAGAGGGAGGAGGGATTATATGAGCAAGGTGGGGGTTAAGATCATGATGGGGAAACCCACAGAGACAGCTGACTCAAACTAGTGGGAGTCACGGACTCTAGACTAACAGCTAGGGAACCTGCAAGGGACCGAACTAGGCGGGTGACAGTTGTGTGGCTTGGGCAGTTTGTGGGGCCCATGACAGCGGGACCAGGATTTATCCCTAATGCATGAACTGGCTTTTTGGAGCCCATTCCCAGTGATGGGATACCTTGCTCAGCCTTAATGCAGGAGGGAGGGGCTTGGTCCTGCCTCACCTAGATATGCCCGACTTTGTTGACTCCC
>CABHPP010169219.1:0-23680 GCA_902168425.1 Peromyscus attwateri | reverse complement strand
GGACCCAGAAGCAGGCTGGGAAGTACTCTCTGGGGTTCCAAGGCCCCTAAGATATCTTGGGAAGTAGACCTGCAGGGGTGAATCCTAAGGTTTTGGTCCAAATTTCTGCTATTCCATACCTGTTTTAGCCACTTTAGCACATGGCAGACAAATATATACATGATATTAAGAGTGAACATCTTGTTTCAAGTATCTACCCAGAAAAGATAGAAAATTTGGAACTGCACACACCTAACAGCAGGCACCACCAGGTCTGGGTATACAGGGTTCCCAAATATAGGATTTCAAAAGCCCTAGGGAAGCCTGACCAGAAGAGGTGATTCTGAGTGTTCTGGACCTCCAGTTTCCACCAAATAGAGGGTGTGCACTGCACTCTGTTTCTCTTATTACAACTCTCTGAACCAGGAACAGAGAAAGCCATTTGCTGAGGGCTCTGAGAAGAGAATGAAGCATTGGAGTGGGAGAGCATTGGAGTGGGAGAGCATTGGAGTGGGAGAGCACTGGAGTGGGAGAGCACTGGAGTGGGAGAGCATTGGAGTGGGAGAGCATTGGAGTGCAGAAGAGACTCAGGTAGAGCTGAGGATATACTTGAGTAGTACAGAACTGTCTCACATGGATATGGCCTCAGGTTCAATTCCTAATGCCACCCAAAAAAATAGAGGCAAGCCAGAGAGTGTAAGAAAAATCTTTATCATTTTTTTCCCTCTCTCCACTAAACCCGGAGGCCGCATGCAGCCCCCAAACTGCCCTGTCATCACGAAGACATCAGCTTAGGTACAAAAACCCCCAAGAGAAAAATTACCCCTCTAGACAGAGTCATAAAAAGGACCCATGGGATGAAGAGTGTGGATGACTTCTCATTTTTTTCTTCCAGAATTTTTTAAATTATGAGTTCATGTGTTTGTGTCTAGGTATGTGCATGAGTGTGCGGTACACACAGAGGCCAGAGGCATTGGGTCCCCTTAAAGTTGGAATTACAGGCAGTTGTAAGCTGCCCAGTGTGTACTGAGACTCAAACTCAGGTCCTCTCCAAGAGCAGTATGTGCTCTTAACCTCTGAGCCGTGCCCCAGCTCCAAGTCCTCATGTTTCCCTCTTACCACTTTGCCCTGAGGGCAGGTCCAGTGGTGTGAAAGCTCTGGGCTCCATCTGTTAAGAAAAACCCATCTTGTCAGAAAACCAAGGACGGGGCTCGGGGTGTTGGAGGGGCTAAAGAATGTGAAGGAGGAGACTAGAGAGAGTTCAGTGGTTGAGAGCTCTTGCTTCTCCATCGTGAGGACTAGAGTTTGGATCCCAGCACCCAGGTTGGGCAGATTGTAAATGCCTATCACTACAGCTCTGAGGATGATGCCTTCTTCTGGCCTCTGTGAGCATGCACTCACACATGCATGTGTACACATGCATATGCACACACACACAGAGAGAGAGAGAGAGAGAGAGAGAGAGAGAGAGAGACAGAGACAGAGACAGAGACAGAGAGAGAATCAGGATAGGAAAGGGAGAAGATTGCATGTGAAACTCAAGTCATCTACTTACCTCCAATTTGCACATGTAACACACTCAAATAGCACACCAAAGACTTTGAAAATGAGAGCAATATTAGAACCACTGGTACTGAATGTGATAATGCACACTTATAATCCCTGTACTCAGGAGTTTGAGGCAGAAGGATCACAAGTTAGAGGCCAGTCTGATCTAGAAAAACCTTGCCTCAAAAGACTGAATAGTAAGGAATAAAGAACTTTTTCAATGTGAACGTAACAGAGCAGAATGCCTGCTAAAGCAAAATAAAACAAATACCAGAATTTTAACAAGACCCAAGTCTCATAGCATGCTATCCAAAATATCCAGGATACAATCTAAAAGTCTCTGGAATGACAAGGACCAGGGAAACTTAACCATTTCTAAAGAAGAAAGATAATATAAGAACCATTAAGCCTATTATAACAGCTATTATAGCCATTCCTTTTGAAGTAAAAGTAATTCTACAAATACTTAAAGAAAAACAAAAGAAATTAAACATCCTACCACTTCCTAGCGTCTTACCCACTTCCTTACCCAGCCGGGCCCTGAAAACATGTTTGTGACCCTGAGGTAAGGAAAGAAAGGGTCAGACCCCTTATAGTGAAGGCTGCTTCTCTAACTCAAGTGTGAGAGCCATGGGAAAAGTTTCTGGGAAAGAGAGTTAGCTATTAAGAACACATACTGCTCTTCCCGAGGACCAGAGTATATTTCCCAGCACTGGCCTCAGGCAGCTCAAAACCAACAGTAAGTCCAGCTCTGGGGATCCTATGTTCCTACCCCCTCAAAGAAAAAAGAAACCAAAATCCAATTGTCTGGAAAATATTCTAAAGTAAGGTAATCCCAGTTCAGAAAGACTATACTGTATGCTCTCTCTTGTATGCAGACTCCTATCTTTTAATTGTGTGTGTATGTGCCTCTGTGTGTATGTGTGTATCTGTGTGTGTGTGTGTGTGTGTGTGTGTGAGTGTGTGTGTGTGTTTATGTGGGAGTAAGTGTGAGTAGAAGCCAAGAAAGTAGAAAGGGGCCCAGGAGAGGAGAAAAGGAAGAGAGCAGAGACGTAGCTGAAGTCACGTAAACCTGGGAGGAGGAGGAGGAGTTCCGGAGGTGGACAGGTACAAGCAGGGTCAGGGGTGGGGAGTCAGAGAGGAGCAGGCCAACCAAAACTGTGCATTAAAATGCCAAAAGGTGGCCTGTTGCTTTATATGTTGACAAGTATGCTCTTGCAAAAAGTCAAGTTCTTCTGTCAGGGTCTCAATCCCTTATCTGAAAAAACAAGTTCAGGATTAAACCAAATGTTCAAACGTTTCAACACTCCTCATCTCCTGTGTGGAATACTGATGGAACAAATTCAGAGCCCAGTGCTAGGGCCTTTTCTGCCCAGAGTCTTTAAAACCTCCACAGTGGTGCAAATGACTGAAATGAAAACAGTTATGGAACAAAACACCCACAAAAAAGAAGGCTCCTGGAAACGGGCAGCATGGGTGTGCCCTTTCAGCGGCCTACTGCAGAGTCCCGCACACGCTGTGGGAAGCCTAGAACCCAAGAACAGGGCAGGAAGCTCTGTTGAAAACTTTTCCCTCTCGGTAAGTGCAGTTCCAAATTCTCCATGTTTTGAAGATGCTACAGAATGGACTACCTTGTAGAATCACATTCTGAGTTTGATGCCAAGTCTGTGAGAGTATTTCAATGTGCCTCTATCTGTAATGGCTCCATTTGGATCCCTTCTTACACTCTACAGAAGCGTTCCAGGCGCCTTGTCCTGCCTCTCCCAATGTGGTAGCAATCATGTGTCTCCTTAGAGGAAGCAGTCTGAGTCAGGGTGGAGGGTTTTACTCTGAAAGACCATCCAGAACAAAGCTGGAGAAAGAGCCAGTCTTTCTGGCTTCCAATTTTGTCTTATTTTCAGCAACAAGATCGGGAGTCCTGAGTCCTTCAGCCAAGTTGTGAGTCGCAGCCATGGGCCAGGGACCAATCATCTCACATCTAAAGAGCCAGCTGAGGTAGACTCAGGTCATCTCTGCTCCTTCCTCCAGCGAGCAGCATGATTTGAAGCCAGCTCCAAGAGTTTTCCATCCTTTTCCATCTTATTTGTCCCATCCAGGGTGCTTGAAGAGGCTCCCAAACACAAACGTTCTGGACTCCCACACCCTACAGAGGAAATATCATTCTCTTCCCTCTTTGACACCAGAGAAAGCACTGGGGCTTTGGTCGCATGTCAGGGGGATGGATCTCAGGACTGCTCTGCAGGTCTGGCAGCCCTGACAGGCTTTCCTGTTGTCCTCACATCTGCTTTCCCTGGGCTGCCCTCCCTACCAGCAGAGTCACTTGGTCCCACTCAGCTCTGCAAGATGTCATCCCCCACACCGTGAGCCATTCTCGACTCACTTATTTACAATGCCGCCTTTTCAAGAAAAATACAAAGACTGTGTTAATTCTGAGTCACTGTGTCATCTGTCATCTATTTAGAACAAAAAAGAATTTTAAAAAAAGTGACAGGTTCATTTTGTCTACACATCTCTCTCTGTTTTACTCTTTGTGAGTCATTCAACACAGGCCAAAACTTAGAGCTGGACATGGTGATGCATACTTGGAATCCTAGCACTTGGTAGAGGCAAGAGGATCTGGAGCTCAGGGTCAGCCTCAGCTACATAGTGAATTACAGGCCAGCCTAGGATACAGGAGATCCAGTCTGAGATACATGAGATCCCAAAAACAATACTACTCCAGAGGGACTGTGCTTTCCTATTCAGGATTTGAACCTTCTATCTCCTTCTGGCTTAGGTAGTGGGAGAGGGGGAAAAGCAAACTTTGATGCTAAACTGACAGGTTTGGATATCACCTTGGCCATGTGACCTTGGAATAATTAACTTCTCTCAAACTTATTTTCTCATTCTTGTGTTTATGTCTGTTCA
Organism: Peromyscus attwateri; assembly: GCA_902168425.1. Taxonomy (NCBI): domain Eukaryota; kingdom Metazoa; phylum Chordata; class Mammalia; order Rodentia; family Cricetidae; genus Peromyscus; species Peromyscus attwateri. The sequence goes on along the minus strand of CABHPP010169219.1, from coordinate 19,246 downwards.
TTTAAATTTATTTTGCTTTTGTTTGTTTGTTGAGACTGTGTAGTCCTGACTGTCCTGGAACTCACTCTGTAGACCAGGCTGGCCTTGAACTCAGAGGTCCACCTGCCTCTGCCTCCCAAAATGCTAGGGTTAAAGGTGTGACCCACCACTGCCTGGCTTGTTTTCTCATTCTTTAGGAGAGAATAGTAGTACTTATCATGAGCACATTGTGAAGAAATACCGTCTGTGAAGTATCTAATACCTTGATTGCCTCAATATCATAGATTGCCTCCAGTTCATAGATAGGATGAGCAGGACAGTGGACAGGTAATTCCGGGTAGTTTGGTACATAGCCCTTGGATCATAGTTATGTCATTGATAAAATGGAGACAGAGCATGATTTTTACAAGAGGGCTGAGTATTGGAGATAACATGCTGAAGAGTTCATCACAGCATTGTGTCATGATAGCCCCTTAAGGGATGCACAATTATAATTACGGATATCTTAGAGGTCTCCAGCAGGGGCCAGGATCTCTAGCAAATGGTCCCTAGGAAGGTTGTAGAAGTCCTTAGATCAGAACCAGTGCAAATATCAAGGCTGGGGGAACAAAATAAGACACACCACTGAGTTCTAAGCCGTTAATAGTCAAGCAAAGACCAGTACCAGGTGTGGAGCAAGATACCCAGGCAGCTCATGGGACCTGGCAGGAACTTGCCCCTTGGAACTGCTACTACATACGCCCAGTCATATGGTGCGCCTTCCACAGTCTTGTGATCATGCAGTCACCCTGATGGGTCTGATGGCCTTCCTCATCAACGCAGGCTGCTAGGTAAGGTTCTGCAGAGTCAAGAAGTCATGAAGCTGGACCCTGGAGGAGGTCCATGAGCTTATTTTTCTCACAATTGAAGACAGTTTCCCCTGGGTACTATCACAATCTGAGTAGTGCCCACAGACTCCTTGAGCTTCCTACACAGGTGACCTGGGGAAGAACTCTGGACCCAGGCACCCTGGGAGAGCAATGAGCTTCATCTTTCCAATTCTACTTTACAAGAAGACTTTTAGGAGTCTCCCTGGAGAAGCAACCTACTCTCCTAAGACCACATCTCATCTCACACTGTGCTGCTTCAGCTCTGGGTGTTAAGGTCTTATTTGTCTCCTTTGTGAATGCTGGTTTGCTCTATCTGTCCCTTCTGTTGGGCAATCAGTCACCAAAGCTTGTCGATCATACTCAGAGTCCCACAGACCCATGAACAACTCATGAACTGTTCAGAGCCATTTCCAGGTGCAAGCCACCATCACCACAGTAACCCCCACCTAAAAGGATTCCCCACATCTTGCCCTGCCTCCTCCAATCCACTCTCCACCCCAAGGCCCATGATTATGATTATACAGCACATTATTATATAGAGTCATGTCAAAATTCACTCTCCCTCTCTTTTATTTTTATTATTACTTTTTTTTTTTTAAAAAAAAAACAGTGCTAGGGATTGAACTGAGCTAGGCTCTTGTACTTGTTAGTATGGGCCTACCCTCCCTAAATTTCCTTATCAATTTTATTAGAAATAATAACATACAGACTTTGAAATATCCTCCACCCTCTCCTTGAGGCTAGATGTGAGCCAGTGTCTAAACTCCTGCCAGTGAGATGTAAGGGGACATATCCCATGTGACATTCAAGAAGTCTCCTTTGAGGAACAGAACACATCCTTGGTCTTCCTTGGCCTTTCTGCTTGCTTAATGAGTGTGAGATGGTGCTAAGAATATTGGAACATCAGGCCAGGAGACTAGGAACCTAGAAGCCAGGGCTAAACTTGCTTCTTGTGGGCCTCAATGACATGAAATACAACTCGTACCTTGTTTAAGCTCCATTTTCCGGTCACATATAAGCAAGCCTAATTCAGGATAAAGGAAAAAGCAAGCCGGCTTCAGACACATAAAGGCGTGGGAGTGCAGGCTTTTTATGAGGGTGAAGAAGCATCAAGAGGAGAATGGAACACTGTGAGCATGAGGGAGATGGGGCACGTGGACATGTGAGAGGTGGTTGACCACCGGGCTGGTGAGTTTTGACTTCATCCCGTGGCAGACAATCAATGCAGAACTTCCTCCTCTCAGACAGGGCTGCCCAAGGTCACCCAGCAATCCTGAATCATCCCACAGTTCTAGGCAGCCTCTGGGAGAACTTGGAACAGAAGGGGGATTGGAGGTTTTGCTCTTTGACTCAGGCAGAGCACTGGACTGGGCTGCCAGCTCCCATTCCCACCCTCACACCTCCAAGAGGAGACTTCAGGGTCTGCCAGCAAGCTAAGGATCCAGGCCTACCATTAACTCAGAGGACCCCTTCTAGGCCCCTGCTCAGCCATACTTGGGAAGTTTAGTAGCCAGGGCCTATTTAACTCGGCCGTGAGTTCAGTATGCCAAGCGTCATTTGGTTGCTTTATGATACCTAATACTCTGCTCTGTGCAGCCTGATAGTATCACCACCCTGTTGCATGGGTGAAGAAGTCAGATCTCCAAGAAATGAAACCGTTTACCCAAATCCACCCAACTGATGGTAAAGTTGAGGTATAAAACCATGTGTGTTGTACCCTAAGGACAGCCTCTTCATACCACATCCCAGCAACTTCTCAAGCCCTGCCAAAGCACCAGACAGTCTTGTCACTGCTCAAACTGCCAATTAAGAAGGCATTCAAGCTCAACAATTACCACAGATAATTGCAACTTTCCCCACACACTCCAGGCTCTGGGTGCTTACCTGAGTTGCTGTGCTGACCAGAACAAAGGCTTCCTGCCAGATTCCAGCTCTGTGTGCCCCCTACAGCCAAGACCAGCATCCCATCCCGCAATTACAGCATCCCCACCCTGGCCTAGCACTAGCTAGTCATGGGGCTGGGCTGTCAGAGTCTTCCCAGTCTAGGTTCTAGAGGTCACAAATTCCAACAGGCTGGTCCACGGAATTAGGGACACTCCGTTCTTCACGTCCTGTTGTGGGAGACAGGGAGGCCCTTGTGCTCACAGATAAGCACCGGGGGAACCTGGAATGTTAAACACACGGGCTTATTCCTTCAAAGGAAGGGATGCATTACCTGTTATCCACCCTGAAGGCTAGGAGAAGACATGGTTAATAGCCTGGTGACCTCTGTGCTATCTATGTGGGGAGACCACACCCAGTTCTCCTTCAGACCCTTATTGTGAGCTTGTCAGTCTATAGAACCTACCTTTATGGAAGGTGTCACATGTAGTCACTCTATAGAACCCATCTTTATGGAAGGTATCACATATACTTTACAAAGAGTTTCAAAGTAGTCACATCTTAAGCTTTATTTTGCACATGGGATTGTTTCACCAAATCATGCTTTACTTAAATATACATAAAATAAATAACTCAGGTCCCGATTCCTGAAGTTTGAACAAACACTGGCTACTTAGACATTTTGAACCAAACTGCCTTCTTACCTAGATCACTACTCTGATGTCTATGTTGGTCACAGAAACCCCAGCATAGTCTGTGGCTAGCATAGCTAGAATGTGTTTGTTATTCATTATCTGAGCCAAAAGTCTCAGGAAATAAGTGGTCATTGGAAATGAAAATTTTCTCGTTACCAACATTTGAAAAGTTGAGTTGCAGTCTGTTAAGCTTCCAGAGGGCATCTTTCCAATAATGTGGTAAGTCCAGCATTCTAACATGAACCACATATTCCCCCAAGGTCATTTTCCTGCCTTCTTCTGGAATGTCCACAGGGAAGACCCTGAAGAGCCAAAGGGAGTGGATGGAACCCTCTTGTACAAATGACCTCCAATTATGAGGGGACAGCCCTTTGCCAGGCTCTGCCTGGGCTGTCCGCTGTCCACATCATTCATGTCTATCTCAGCCACCCTTCCAATCCACTCAATTCTTCATGTTCCCTTCCAGCCTTACCTTGAGTGACTCAGTCCAATATCCTCCCCCTGAATCACGGAAAAGTCAAAATGTGTTCATGTTTTATATTATAAATATATTAGACTTCACCTAAGTTCTAGCAGATTTTAATTTGTTAATAGAATATTCATCCATTCCCTTAAAATCAACATTCCCACTTTCAGAAGTAACTCTTAAAGCGCCAGAAGATCAGACTGGAAATAATAATTCAATTGTGTTTGTAACGAAGAGATGAGCCGATACAAGCAGATTTTGTTTTTTGAGACAGGGTTTCTCTGTGTAGCTTTGCGCCTTTCCTGGAACTCACTCTGTAGCCCAGGCCGGCCTCGAACTCACAGAGATCCGCCTGGATCTGCCTCCCGAGTGCTGGGATTAAAGGCGTGCACCACCACCGCCCGGCGCAAGCAGATTTTGGTGCATGCTCTGTCAGATGTGAAAGCAAAATTCTTACGAATACTTTCAGTCCCTAGTGTGGCCAAAAGAGCTGACCAGAGTTTTCCATTAACCATGCAGACATGCTGAATGGTTCTCGTTCCATTTTCATAGCTTAATGGCTATCATCGTAAGTGACATCCAACTAAACAGCTGGATCTATGTGATCACCAAAGGTTTCTTCATCCGCTGCTGCAGTCTCATGAAGGTAAGCCTCACGTGCTTCATACACAGCGATGTTACATGCTGACATACCCAGCCAGAGTAAGCAGCTGGTGTTCATGAAGGGCCTTTGGGCCCTGAGTATCACTGTCCACATCCATACTCTGCTTTTAGGCAGGCCAAGGCTAGTGGGAACCAGCTTGGGCTGTAGACCCAGTTCTGTCCTGAATGGCCATGGGATCTCTATAAAGCAGTTCTTGTAGGTCATGTGCACTGTCTGCACCTCAGATTTTCCATTTGTAAAATGGAAATCATAGTAAGGCCTGGCCTACAGTGGGGATAATATGAGATAATAGACATAAAAACACTGAGTCCTTGAAGCATCTGGAATAGCACCCTTTATAACCTGTCCATACACGGCAACTTTGTCATAGTGTCTCACCTTTCACAGACACGGAGAAGCAACCAAGCAAGCACCGGAGGACTAGAGGCCCTGAGCAGAGAGAGCAAGCTCAGTCTGCTTCTCCCAGTATTGCCCCCCCCCACCGCTGCCCCCACGTGCAAATCACTTCTGTGATTCCACAGTACATGAGAGTTTCTCCCCAGCATCTGACAGGCCATTATTCGGCATAAAGCACCAACAGAGTGTCCTCTAATTCAACTCATTCTGACGCTATCAGCCTGGAGGTAGCAGTAGATTTCACAGGTCCTGGGCGGGCTCCCAAGACTGCCTCCACTTCAAATCCTGTTGCTAGTCTGGACTTTCAGAATTTCAGGTGAACTGCTAAAAATTGGGGTTCCTACATTCACCTCCTGAGAGGTGATTTGCCAGAGAGGCTCACAGAAGTCAGGGAAATGCCATGCTCATGATTCACCAGTACATCAGAAAAGATGTTTTAAATGATACATCAGCAGCCAAATTCATACCTAGCTGGTGTGGTGATGTGGGCTCATAATTCAAGCACTAGGGAGGCTGGAGTAGAGGATTGTCATGAGCTTCAAGCCAGCCTTGGCTACAACAGAGTAGGAACCTGTCTAAAAGAGAGGTCGAAGGAGGTTATCTAGAGCAAGTTCTAGAAGGGTCTGATCCCATGAATGGTGTCCTGGTTATTTTTATGTCAACTTAAGCCACAATCATCTGAAAGGAGAGAATCTCATTGAGAAAAATGCCTCCGTAAGTTAGGGCTTGTAGGCAAACCTGTAGAACACTTTAATAGTGATTGATGGGGGAGGGCCCAGCCCACTGTGGGAGGGGCCATCCCTGGGCTAGTGGTCCTGGGTTCTATTAGAAAGTAGCCTGAGCAAGCCAGAGGAGCAAGCCAGCAAGCAGCACCCCTCCGTGGTCTCTGCATCGGCTCCTGCCTCCAGGTTCCTGCCCTGTTTGAGGTCTTGCCCAACTTCCTTCAGTAATGGCCTGTAATATGAAAGTGTAAACCAAATAAACCCTTTCCTCCCAAGCTTGCTTTTGGCCATGGTGTTACATCATAGCACAGAAACCCTGACTAGGACAGATGGACATGGGTTCATGAATTTTTTCAACAAGTGAGCTTTGTCTGCCTTCCTACCAGCTTTGGCATCCAGAAGCGTCCTGAGCCACTTCGTCATGGGTTTTTATAGACGCTATTGCATATGCACAACCAAACGCATGGGTACACAGTGGAAACATGATTGGACAAAAGGGTGTGATCGCGTGTGAATATTCTGAGTGGGGGCCTGGCAGAGCCTGTCTGGATTCTTCAGCATTTCTTTCTCAAAGGGTGTGGGATATTATGGTCTCCCATGAGACAAAGACAGAAGGATGCTTTAAGGCCAGTTCCAGAACACAAAGGCAGAAAAAGATGGGTATTTTGAGTTTCTGTGACACCTTGGACAGGAGAAATTCTGCTTTCTATAACTTGCCTTGGGGGAAAAAGGGACCAGGGCAAAAGGAGGAAAGGAGGAAAGAGTCTGCCCTTTCTGGTGCCCAAATAGGCATTTGTAAAACAACAAGGGCTGTGGGAGTTATGAACCAGGAATTTGGGTGTATGTGGGGCATCATAATAGAGCAGTTACTAACCCAAAGCTCCCAGTCCTACCCTCCACAGCTAAGCATGACTCACAGCCCCTACTCTGGGGGTCAGTGGCAGGGTCTGTGCACTGCAAATTTCAGTCGTCATCAAGCCCTTGACCTCAAGTCTGGAATCAAATCAGTTATCCAGAGCACTGGGACGGTGGCGGGGGTGGGGAGAGGAGAGGCAGAGGAATCCTGTAGGCCATGAGTCCCAGCAGCCTAACCCTCCTCACTCAGTCTGGGCACATTTGCCATCCTCTTGTGGAAAACCAGAACCCAGAGCTGCCTACCACATCTGGCTTTTTTTTTCCCCAATCCTTTCCTTTCCCTACCTGCTGAGAAGTACCTAGCTACTACCAGGTAGGGCATAGTCATGGCTCCTGTAGTGCTTCCAGAAGAACTCATATGCAGATGCCCCACAGTGGGATGTAACAACTTAGTTCCCCAGAAAACTAACTTTAAATAGCAGGACTTGAGGCGTCTAAGAGAAGCAAAGAGAAGCGTTCTGCAGCATGGGAGCTTTCCAGCACAGAGCTGTAGATTGGGGAGGGAGTGCTTTACCTTCCCCCACCCCAACTTTGTGGTCTTGGGAAATTTATTTGACTTCTTCCAAAATCCACTTCTATGGCTATAAAATGATGATAACCCTCTGGTGTTTCCCTAAAAGATAATGTGGAAAGAACTTGCATGCTGTAAAGCTCCACACAGATCTCAATGCCCATGCCCACAGGCCTGTACCCTTCCTTCTCTGCCAGTGGCCATATCAGAGGAGCAGCAGATGGCAATTGAAGTTCAAGGTGTCAGCCCACCAGGAGGAAATGCTCTGATGGGTGAATCTCAGTTAGTCAAAGCCACAAGACCACAGACCCTGGAATGTCTTTTGCTTCTGCTGTGCCTTTACATGTTTGCTGCTTCTGTCTTTCTCTGGTATCTGGCATGGAGTGAATGAGTGTAGTGAGATCCCCACTGCCTATGAAGCAGTGTGTTTATCTCATGGAAACATCCTGTTCTACTTGGCATTTTATCTGTGGATTGTCATGAAGATGATTCCTCCCTAAGCTCTACTATCTAATTAATAATAATAATGATAGCTTACATAGAGTTTTGATGAATAAAAATAATACAAGGAAATGTTACACAGCTAGAGCCTATGAGTTCCACCTAAGGAGCTGCATTAGATCACAGTTCAGCTTAATGATTAAGGAAAACAATTGAGTCCCCAGGAGCCAGGCTAGCTCGAATTCTCTTAATGCTGAAAGATGCAGTCACAGGTTTGGGCGTGCACCATTAGCTGAAACAAAGCTTCCAAATAATTTCAAGTTAGATCAGATGCTTTGATAATAGTTTTAAGATGAATAACCCCAGAAAACAATCTAAAATTTGCAAGGACACATAGCTGAGTCATGGATTCATTAGGCTAGGGACAAAAATACAAAGCAGCCTGATTGTTGCTAGCTGATGTACTTTACTTGCTAGGTCTGATTGAAGATCAAAGGTAATGATTAATTCCTTGTACCCATTCCTGACCTCAATTTTCTAATATAAACTATTGATGAATGGTACATATCTATGTACCCTGAAGATTCAAAGTGCAACTGACAGAGTCCTTATAAGATTAGCTTTCAGCCGGGTGGTGGTGGCGCACGCCTTTAATCCCAGCACTCGGGAGGCAGAGGCAGGCAGATTTCTGTGAGTTCGAGGCCAGCCTGGGCTACCAAGTGAGTTCCAGGAAAGGCGCAAAGCTACACAGAGAAACCCTGTCTCGAAACCCCCCCCCAAAAAAAAAAGATTAGCTTTCAAGATAATAATGAAATGATTGATTCTTTCTTTGTAACCGCAAAATACAGCTTGCCAACAAAAGAAGTTGGCTGAGAAAATAAAAAAAAAAAAAAACACTTTTTGCTTGCTCGTGTTCTGTTAAAATCTGAAACAAGTTACTTAGATGTAAATGTATATGGGTATATCAGGGTGACTCTGTTTTTAATCATGCAAGGGAGATGAAAAACATGGTTTTTACCTGTATTCCTTATAATCATTCACTTGAAAAATGGGACATAACCACATTGTGATTCCTGTATTACCTGAAAGATTTTGTTGGGGTGTGTAAGCTGTAAAAGGAAAAAAGAAGTATGAATAATAAAGAAGGAAATCATCAAGAGAATGTGAGTGTCTTTTTCCTTAACCCCTTCAGATAGAAAAGTCTAGTACATGCTGAGGCTGTGGATTTCCCTTTGAGCCCTGTACTGCTTAGAGACGGGCCCCGCCAGGCAGCAATACTTCTCCCTCCTACCCTAGAGGGTGTCTATCACCAGATACTGTGTCATTTCTAACTAAGCTCCAACAGGACACCTAGACATCCCGCTGAGAAGAGGCAAGGAGCAGGATGTCCCCAGCAGTTTTCTTCCAACTCTACCCACCTCCAAACTCACCACAGAGAAACCAAACACTGTTGTACTTAGATGAACTTGTTTTTTTCTTTTTTTTCTCTTCAAGAAAACACTCCAGCTGTGAGTGTTGGTACACATTTGTAATCCCAGTCCTGGGAGGGATCATAACTTCAAAGTCACACATATATACATAGAAAGTATAAGGCCACCCTGGAACATGTGAGACTCTATCTCTAGCAATAACAAAAACACAGGCTACGTTTTACCACAAGATAATGCCTAGGGCAATAGGAAACAGTGAATGTGTGCAGTTTTTCTACATCATGGATAAAATCAGCAAACAGGAAGAGCTGCCCAGCCCCTGTCTCTTAACCTATATAAAAATATGTCCCTCCTAACAATATTCACCTCTTCCAGCCCCATCAATGGCTGAGCAACATGATAGGCTAGGCCTTATTTTAGAATTAGACACATATAGATGGACTATTCCCAACACCAGCCCTCCAGACCCCAAGGAGAGGATATACCTACTTAGTTAAATGTGGGCATTATGTCATTTCCAAAGATCAATAAACCCATAACTTTCTAAAAAGTGCCCTAGATATTCCTAGTTACCATTAGGCTTATATGATAACAATTTATTCCTATAAGTTTTAATGCTGCAAAGACAGAAGAGCAAATAAAACAGTCAATTTAGAGGCCACTGGGACACTTTGAGGAGAGGGTCTGTCTAGTAAGTCTCATTTTGATGAATTAAGTCACACAGCCTGCATGACAAGGTCTTGTGCCAACCCAAGCTGGGTTAGACCCAGTTATCTGAATCCTTCCTTCTTGCTAATAACACAGTAGTCAAACTAAACCTGCATGTACTTTGAAAGTTTGGGGTTTCTTGGTGTTTTGTTTGTCTGAATCCAGGGTAAAGAATGGCATGGCAATAAAGTAATAAAAACTCAAACATAATTATGAGCCAAGAAAGTTGGTTACATATTAAATGCCCATTTAACCCAACTAATGAACATAAGAATTAAATTATAATGCACACACACATGCACACATATTACTGACCAGTAGAGTAAGTGTTAAGTGAAAATCCTTTTCAGCTGTCTACTCATGTGTTCTACCACGTCTCAGGATTCTAGAGGACTTTAATTCTGAAATGGAAATGATGTTACATTTTGAAAAATACAAGTTGGAAATGCAAGTGATTCCTTATGCAGAAGGGTTCGAGGAGACCCAACATGACCACCATCAGACTGGACGGGAAGTCCACTTAGTTTGCATCACTAAGTAGGCAGTGACTTCGTCTCCTCCCCATTGCCTGGAGTCGGACCTCACCATCTTTTGAGACTGGCTAGTTTAAAAAGAATACTGGAACCCTGACCTTCAACAGAGGCCAACACTTCTCACTTCAGCACTTCTCACACAAGGCAAAGGCAAACAGTAGCAAAATTCTGGGATTTGTGTTTGACATCAGTTGAAGTAAAAAAATAAAGCTATAGCCTCATTTTTGGTAAAAAATTACCAAGAATAAATACAGAAAGAAGACATTTCCTTCTCCTCTCCCCACAAAACGTAATAAAATGTCAGAGTCTCTCATACACAAGCACACGCACACGCGCACGGATTTCTATCATGGATACATAGTGACTCTTGGACCTCCCAAAGCCAGACTTCAGAGAGGCCAGAAGCAAAATTCTTTAGAAAAAAAAAAAAGGAGGGGCTCTCTGACTAAACAAACAGCAACAACAAAAATGCTCCAGGACAAGTTCAAAGCAGCCAAGGCTGACCCTGAATTCGGCTGGATCCTGTCTCCTGACCCTAGAATTACAGGAGCACACCACCACACCCAGCATTTTAAAACATACCTCCAAACCATGCTAAGTACCTATGGAACAATGTTCATAGAATACAGAGATGATAGAATACAGTGGTACTCTTGAAACTCAAAAACTGCCATTTATAAAATAGAATACAGGTGTATAATAGAAAATGTCCTTCTTTTTTTTTTTTTTTTTTGTGCACATACACCAGTTACTTTATGTACAATAAAGAAATGGGGACAGGGAAATGAAAGAATAGAGAAAACTATACTGCAGTAGTCAGGATGTGGTGGAACCAAATTGCAGCTTTCTAATTGCGAATGTATTCTTGGTCCATAACAAAATTCTGGAGTAAAGTAGCAGGTTCCCTTTTTAGTAGACACCTCCTGTCTGCTGCTGGAACACATCAATCGTATCTTCATCCTCCATTTCCAACTGTGCAGGTGTATCTGTTTCATTGATTGGTTGCCCATCAAACCGGAATCTGATCTGCCTCATTGACAAACCCTGTCGTTCACAATAGGCTTTCATTAGTTTACTAAGTGGTGTATGCCTCTTAATCTTAAACTGCACCACAGAACCATCCTGCCCCGCCACCTTCAAATTAATATGATCGTTGTTCTCAGTCTTGACTCCTTCCTTGGGTTTCTCGTCGGCCATGGCGAGCGCCGGAGTCTCCTCAGCTGCCGCTTCACAAAAGAGGCACCGGGTCCGCACCGAAGGCGCACACAAGCAGCACCAGGAGCGGCAGAAGAAGGAGGCCGAAAATGTCCTTCTTTTAGCCTCTTGCCTAGAACTTTGAGTATGAACTGGTAGGGTGGCAATGTCATCTGGAAAATGAGGCACTGGAGGAGTCCTCGCAAGAAGCCTGAAAGTGTATGTTGGTTTCTTGGTCAGTTGATCATGAACACATCACCACACCATTTCTTTAAACAGTTGCATACTGTACTTCACTGACTTACAGACTTTAAAGCCTAGAAATATAAACCAGCCTTGGCCACCCAGACAGAAAAGTCGAGGGTCAAGCCTAGTCTTTTGGATCCAGTTTTGGTACTGTTTCCCCCAAGATCTACAGTGTACCCAACTATTTTGTATAGACCACTAACCATCCAAAAGTGTTCATATTTTTGGCTTGGGTAGTCAATAAAAAGTCTCAGTTATCTAACATCTTGTTTTAAAAATTACTTCTAGCATTTACAACTCATCTGCCATTTAGTCCAGCCTGACTCAGAAGCCAGAAGCCATGGGGTAATACACAGCACCATGCGACAGTCTAGAACTCCCCTGCCTAAGCTCACCATGCATCAATCAAGTGCCAGGACTAATTAAGCTTCTGATTAAAGTCCAAAGAACCGCTAGGGGATGAGCTAGCAAGCTGCTACAGCTAGGTATGGTGGCATAGGTCTGTGAGTCCAACATTTGGGAAGGAGAGGCAGGAGGACCGGGGGTTCAAAGGCATCCTACAGAGAGAGGTCTGTCTATAGTTTTTTTTTCTTTTTTTTTTTTTTTTTTTTTTTTTTTACTGATTCTGAGCTCTGAAGAGCCCTGGATGACATGCCCAGGCATGTCTGAGCCAGGTTCTCACACTGGCCTGCCTTCTGATCTCCAACTCTAGAGAACTCTACCATCTCAGCTTTTAGTCCACCCTTAAACAACCTGAACACCAAGAGTATCAGTGGGGTGCAACTTTGGTCTACCAGGAACCAGGCAATAGCAAGTAGGGCCTGGGAGGACACCAGCAGACATCCTCGGAGAGCCAGTCTTTCTTTGGACCTTCAGGCTTGGGCCTCTTGTGAAACAGAATGGGACTTTCGGGTGAAGTAATTTTCCCTAACAATGGTAATAGGGAGATGGACAAGGCCAAGTCCAACGGCATGGGGAAATCTTACAAAGCAAGTAGATGTGCAGGCTCTCCTTCAAATCTACCCAAGGCAGGGAAAGTTCTCAAGGAAGCCCCATCTCATCCTGAGCAGTAGGAGTGTTTGCTGGGCATGAAATTAACTACTCCCTGTTCAGTGGGGAAATCCATGGTCAAGAAAAGTCTCAAAAGAAAGTGTAGCAAGGCTTTCGCCTCATCCCATATTCACTCATTCAAAACTGTGCTGAATCTCTGCTACATGCCAGGTGTGCACCAGGCTCTGGGAGTGTGATGAGTGAGATGCACCCTAGCAGGGTGACAGACAGGTTAAAACAGCCACTTTAAAAGGATGGGATGTCAGTGGGAATACACAGTTGGGACAGCAGACGCCCGCCCCCTCCCCCACCAGGAGGCGAGAGCAGAACACAGGAAGATTCCCTAGAGAAGACAACAGAGATGAGTTTTAAAGAAAGTTTACCGCCGGGCGGTGGTGGCGCAGGCCTTTAATCCCAGCACTCAGGAGGCAGAGGCAGGAGGATCTCTGTGAGTTCGAGGCCAGCCTGGTCTACAAAGCGAGTTCCAGGAAAGGCGCAAAGCTACACAGAGAAACCCTGTCTCGAAAAACCAAAAAAAGAAAAGAAAAGAAAAAAAGTTTACCAGTCAAGGAAAATGAGTGGAAGGCAGGCAGAAAGCTGCTGCTGCAAGGGCATGGAGCGAGGAAGGAGCAGCACACCCCAGAGGCTGCAGGAACTGTGAGGCACGAGTGAGGAGTGGTGGGAAGTGGGCCAGCAACAGTAGGCGGGGGGCCATACAGAAAGGCTTGGCTTTCACTTTAAAGGAAACGAGCAAACGGGGAGCTGCTGGAATACTGTAAGCAACAGAGCAACGTGATCGGATCTGTGCAATAAGCATACTACTCGGACCAAAGACCCAGATGTGCCTCACAAACTAGCAGACCAGGAGCAAGGAGAACACCAGGAAATGTTACAGTGATTTGCTCGAGGGATGATGATGACCCAGATTAAGTCATAAGACAGGGAAGGAGGGAGGAACATCAAACAGGGAACACACGTGCACATACATGACTGATCACTAAAATATGAAACCGAATCTGCTATTACTAATAGAGTCATAAAAAAGTAAATGGTACTTTCTACTGTCAATTTAATATGGTTCTTCTCTCTCTCTCTCTCTCTCTCTCTCTCTCTCTCTCTCTCTCTCTCTCTCCTCTCTCTCTCTGAACAGCTCTAACAGTAAGTGATGAAGGCTGATGAACAGAGGAATCTGGGGAGGAAATGGGAGGAGAAGAAAGCCAGGGAAACGGGAGAAAAAAAAAAAACAAGAGAAAGGAGTGTCACAAAGGCCAACATGGACAGAACTATCAAGGAGAAAGGTCCAGCGCTCAGAAACTGAGGCAAGATTATAATTCAAGGCTAGCCTGGGCTACATGGAGAGCTCCTGTCTCAAAAGGTGGGAGTAAGATGGGGAAATGAAAAAAGAAAAACTATAATGAGATCTATGCATGAGAATGTAATAATAAAACCGTTGCTTTGCATGCCATCTTTAAAGTCAAGTGTAAAAGACATTAGAGGGAAAAAAAGAAGGACGTGCTAAGAGTGTCTAAGGCTGCAGAGGGACAAGTAGCATGGTCCTTCAGACTAGAAAGTGTCTATTGTATTTAGTGCAGCATCCCTCTGTGACCTTGGCCAGGCAGTCTCAGTGCCTGACTGGGATTAGAGGGATAAATGAAGGTGAAGAAGTTGACATCAGAATCACAGCCGCCATCAGGATGGATGCTGACTGCCCATCCAGCAGCGTGCAGAAGAACAGGTGGAGTTATGGTTTTTAGGAGGCCCTCAAGATTCGTCTTCTATTTTTCCACCCATACTATAGACCAATTAAGTGTGAGGAAGAAAGAGTGAGGCAGACGGAAATCCAGGCGCCAGCCACCTTTACTAGAGACAAAGCAAAGGTTGTGGAAGGTAACATCAAATGACCAGCAATTATTTTCTAAATAATTCTAATAATTTCTAAATAATGAGAAAAAGACCCGTAGATCCCGGCAGCCCTGGAGCTCACAGCCTCCCCACACAGAGACGCCCTTGGAAGGCATGTGAGAACAGACATGGAAGGAGCTGGCTTAGGCAGGCTGACTGTCTAGAGGGAGAGAGAGAGGTGCATGGCATCTTTTTCCTTGTGATTTGGATCTGGAATGTTCTCTAAGGCTCGTGTTTCCCCCTCAGCCATCTGCACTAGGTGGGAGGTGTCTGGGGAAAGGATATCAGGCTATCATCGGGACTATGGCCATGACTGGCACACTGGGTTGGGGCTCCGGCTTCTTCCCCACCCTGCCCCCATGAGATGCACAGCTTTGCTCAACCACGCTCCCCACTAGAACACGGTGCCTGGTACAAACAGAAAGGCCACAAGGGCGAGTGATCTGAAATTGTGAGCCAAGGTAAGTCTTTGCTCTGTTCTTTAATCTCAGGCATTTTCATCACAGTGAAGGGAAGCTGACTGGCACACTCCTCTGTCAGTGGAAGCAGGGCAGACAATGAGCAAGAGCACACCAGTGTTTTAGGGAACTCCTTCCTTCCTTGTGGGAGTAAAAAATGCAGAATGCTATGAGTTCAAGACCAGCCTGGTCTACAGAGCTAGTTCTAGGGCAGCCAGGGCTGCACAGAGAAACCCTGTCTGGAAAAACCAAAAGGAAAAAGAGTGCAGAATGCCTCAACAGACAAACTGATACACACTGAGCCAGAAGGAGGTAAGTACAGACGGAATCTTTGCAAGAGTCTTCATATGTGTATGACTATGCACTACTTGTGGGGTTGAATTGGAAGGAACATGAGGAAGGATTGTGGAGAGGACATGTCTCATTTGAAAAGGGAAAAGAAGTATTGGGACTCGTGATGGTTCTGCCGTTTTCTCACATTTGAACGTTAGCACAAATGGTCACAGCTTCCTTGTAAATTACTGTCATTACACAGCCCTCTCATTCAGCGCTTCCAACTTCAGATTTTGCCTCGTTGGCAGTTAACCATGTGATTCTTTCTGCTGTGTTTATCTAGTGTCTGTTTATCCCCTCCTTTACAAGTCTTCAACCTTCGTTTTGATTTTGTTTTTAGAAAAAGGGTCATGCTGTGCAGTCCTGGCTAGCTGGAAAACTCACACTGTAGACCAGGCTGATGTCCAGCTTACGGCGCTCCTCCTGCCTCTGTCTCCTAAGTGCGAGCCTTACAGAGTTGTAGCTCCACACAGACAGCTATTTCTCCGTCTGTCTTAGAATTCATTAACTCAGCCGTCCCATGTGGCTCTTATGTTATTAGTTAGATTGCCCCGCCTCTTTTTTTTTAATGTTCATTTGAGGTCTCAGCTCTGTTTCTCAATTCTAGCAACCTGCCTCTTCTCTGCCACTCATAATAAAACTCATAGGATGTGTTCATTACGTGAAGATCACAAACCATGGCCCACATCCCCTACTCCCTCCTGCTCCCCCACCATGGGCCCTTCCCACTCTCACACAACCGGAGAAGCCTGTGGAAACTTCTTGTGCGCCTTTAACATATTCTCCACTTCAGCATTTCTACTTCCAGCCCAAGTTTCCCCTGAAATACCCCCCTTGTATTTTTAGCACTTAGACATTTTTATCCATCAGAACCTAACTGACGAGGTCCTTCCTCACTACTCCCCACATCTCTTCACCCTCCACCCTGAATCCTTTAAGATGATTTATTGTTTGGCTAGCACTTACCTTAACTTACCCCCTCCACCCCCGCTCTGGTGGGAAATATGGTAGCTTATCCTTCCTTTTGTTAATTTTTGTTTTATTTAGCTTTTAGAGACTGGCTCTCACGTAGCTCAGGCTAGCTTCAAATTCACCACGTAGCCCAGGGTGACCTTGGACTCTTCATCCTCCTGCTTCCCTCTCCCGAGCGCTGGGAACACAGGTATGTGCCTCCACGCCTCCCTTGCGGCTGGTCCTTTACACACTTTCATACCCTCATGTGTGCTCCTTTCATCCTGAGAGAGACGTGGTCTTGATGCGGGATTCTCAGGATGCAATAGTCTCCACACAGCTACCCAATCTTTTCTGTTTGGAGTGTTTTAAAAAAAAAAAAAAAAAAAAACTGACATCCTGTGACCCTTCTTCCTCTATGAGCAGTTTGTATTTTCTTTCTGGAAGACTGAAGGATTTTCTTTTTATCTTTACGACTTCAAGAATTGCCAACCTGTGAATCACTTTTCCTGCCCGAAACATACCAAGACTTTCCAGTCAGTAGTCAGACCTCCCTTTAGCCTGAGGACTTCTTCATTGCCTCCTTTTCTTCCTTCTACAGAGCTTGTTTGCAGGTCTTAGCTTTAGGGTCCAGAAAAGCAAAACAAAACAAAAGTTTAATATTCTATAAGAAATAAGCACTGATGTCATTATTCCCAAACTTTCGAAGTTACTATTTGTAAATGTAGTGCTGTTCTTTTTGCTTGCTTCCACACAGAGTGTTGCTGGGCCTGAAGGAAGGGTGGTGATGCTTTCCCCTTTATGCTCATAGCCAGTGACTGGGATAGAGACTCGCAAGAGTGTACTCTCCTGCTCTCTTTTAACTCTTGGCTTCAGCATACTTCCACAATACCACCCTCATCTAGCTAGGTCCCTTTACCAATGCCCATGGGTTTGGGGGCCAAATCTGGGCTCCAGAAGACCCAACAAGCTAAGCTCAGCCACCTGCCCTGGTATGCCAATTACAGAATAAAAGTGAAAGGCAGGAACAAAGGAGATTTAGTCACTGTGGCCACACTAGAAAGAGGAACAGATAGAGCAGTCCAGTCATCCCAAGTCCATTGGAGGGTACTAATGTGAACTTCAGTCATGAACACAGGAAGTACTGAGGCAGCTGGGCAAGCAGTACACATAAATTAAGAAGCTCCTTTCCTTACTCTGTAGGCTACTAAGAGAGAAAAGTAAACACCAACCCGACCACAAAACCTTTGCTCTACAACCTGTCCTGCCTGCAACATACGCTAGGGCAACAGTGGCACAGACATTATGGGAGTCACCAACCCATGTCTGATGTGACTTTAGGCCCACTCTATGAGACGGAACCTGTACCTGACACTGCTTGGGTTCTAAGAACCAGAGTCTAGATAGCCCAGAGACCTAGGGTAGAACCAAATACTACTACTCTGGAAAAAAATGTTAACAATAAAATGACTCCTAATGATATTGTGCTATGCTCACAGATCAGTAGCTTGCTCAGCCATCATCAGAGAGACTTCCTCCTGCAGCAGATGGGAGCAAATACAGAGACCCACAGCAAGACATTACATAGGAAGAGACCTTGGAAGACACAGCTCTAAAAAAGGTGCCTTCATAAAATCCCTCCCCACGGAGCTCAGGGAACCTCATGGAAGAGGAGGCAGAAGAACTGGGGAAAGAGAGGGGATGGAAGACACAGGGAGAACCAGCCAGATGCAGAGGGAGCAGGAGATGAATGTGCCATGCTAATAAAGGTACCACCACATGGCAGGGAGTAAATAAGGAATATGGGTTAACTTAAAATATAAGAGCTAGTTAGTAATAAGCCTGAGCTATTAACAGATCATTTATAATTCATATAAGCCTTTGTGTGTTTATTTGGGATCTGGTGGTCCAGACAGGAAATGTTCATTTATATGTGTGGTTATTTTTATGTCTGGTAACAGCCATTCTGACTGGAGCAGATAGAACTGTAGAGTGATTTTGATCTGCATTTCCCTGGTGGCTGAGGGTGTTGACCACTTTGAGTGTTTACTAAGCATTTGTATTTCTTTTTTTTTGAGAACTTTCTGTTAAGTTCCATTTCCCATTTTAAACTAGATTGTTTGGATTCCTGATGTTTAGGTTTTTTTTTTTTTTTTCAGTTGTTTGGTTTGTCTGGATACCAATTCCCTGTCAGATGCACAGCTGGCAAAGATTTTTTTTTTCACATCCTGTGGACTGCCTTTTCACTTCATTGACTGCTTCCCTTGCTGTACAGAGACTTTTTGATTTTGTAAGTTCCTGTTTGTCAACTGTTGGTCTTATTTCCTGTGGTACCAGAATCCTATTCAGAAGGTACTTACTGGACCTATAACTTAATGTACACACTATGTTTTCCTCTAGAAGTTTTTTGGTGCCAAGGTTTACATTGAGGTCCTTGATCCATTAGATGTCCATCAACTGATGAATGGATAAGGAAAATGGATCCTAGCTTCAAATCTTTTGTTTCATGTGCTAAATTTAGAGTTATGTGGAATCCAGGAAACTAGAAATGGGACTGAGTTCCTGGAGTCCAGTCGAAGAGAGGGAGGAGGGATTATATGAGCAAGGTGGGGGTTAAGATCATGATGGGGAAACCCACAGAGACAGCTGACTCAAACTAGTGGGAGTCACAGACTCTAGACTAACAGCTAGGGAACCTGCAAGGGACCGAACTAGGCGGGTGACAGTTATGTGGCTTGGGCAGTTTGTGGGGCCCATGACAGCGGGACCAGGATTTATCCCTAATGCATGAACTGGCTTTTTGGAGCCCATTCCCAGTGATGGGATACCTTGCTCAGCCTTAATGCAGGAGGGAGGGGCTTGGTCCTGCCTCACCTAGATATGCCCGACTTTGTTGACTCCC